>PYSP01000380.1:0-31602 GCA_003049395.1 Pseudohalonectria lignicola
GCAGCACACAGCATACAGCAAAGCAACATGTCAGCCCCAAAGCCTGTAGTTGAGGAAATGGCCGAGTCGAGGCACAAGGGCCATCGAAACGGATTTGTCGATAGAGCCGATCCCATGCAAAGGACGCAGACCTTGGCAACCGTTTCTATCCCGGCCGATGTCTTTGAGAAGCTGTACTTGTCGCCGCAGAATGTTGTCAAGGGCGAAGCCAGGGAGACATATGGAAACCCAACTCCAATGTGAGGCCAGCCCCTGGCTAAGCTAGACTCCTTCTTCTCCTGTCACTTGCTCTTTCCATGGATAGACCAGGCTCCCTTTGCTGACCTCCAACTCTAATAGTGCTCTTGTGGGTTTCCTAATTGCACTCACGCCTTTGGCATGCGACTTGATGGGCTGGCGTGGTGCAGGAGGCACTGGTGCTGCGGGAATGTAAGTGATGGGGGTTCTCTCCGGTCGTCTCCCTCCTCCTCAGGATAGTCTTTCAGACTCTGTACAAGGGACGCGCCAGCTGACCAGCCTCAAAAGTGGCGCGTACTTCTTCTTCGGCGGCCTGCTCCAGGTGATTACTGGTATTCTGGAATGGGTGCTCGGGAACACCTTCTCATCCGTCGTCTTCTCCGCATATGGGGCCTTTTTCCTCGCCTTTGGTGCCACCTTGCACCCAGCATTCGCCGCCTCCGCCGCATATGCCCCGGCCGGTGAGGCAGCCTCAGCCGGTCTAGCCACCCAGGGCTGGAACGCAAGCTTCGGATTCTTCATGGTCTGGATGGGTGTTCTGTCCGCCGTCTTCTTCATTTGCGCCTTCCGCACCAACGTCTGCTTTGTCCTCATCTTCCTCACTCTCACCATTGGTTTCTCATTCTTGACGGGGGCGTACTGGCTGCTCGCCGACAGCTTCAACGCACATGCCTCTCAGGCAACGAACATGGTTACGGTAAGCAAAGCAACTCAGCCTAGCTCTCGTTAGCTGATCCCCCCTCCTTGCCATATATGTTATATTACCACATGGTTTTGTCGCTGATCAATGTCTCTTCTCCTCTCTACAGGCTGGGGGTGCCTGCTTCTTTGCCACCAGTATCATCGGTTGGTGGGTGTTCCTGTCCATCATGCTGGCAACTCTGGACTTCCCCTTCCAGCTGCCAGTGGGTGATCTTAGTGGCTTTATTAAGCCTCGGGCAGCCCGTGTTACAAAGGATCACGAAGTATAAGCTGGAGGGGGGCTTGGGGGCAAGTTGGATTGAAAGCGAGGGACGAGTCAATTAGGCGGGAACGATATATAAGTGGGCAAGCGTCTAGCTGTTTCTTCATTAAGTCTTTGGTACCGACATACCGATGGGGACTGCAGTGTATGTGTGAGATGGTATGTTTGGCTGATTCCACAAACTAGGTAGGCAGGTAAGCTTGTTTTTTCACAAGGCACCACAACCACAGCACGGGGTTACAGTTGAACCTTTGACTTTGGGTAAACAATTGAACGAATAAACATGGCTTAAACATTCGATAGTTTGCTATCAAATTAATGCAGGCAATGAACGAGAAGATGAGTGATATGTCTCTCTCTCTCTCTCTCTCTCTCTCTCTCTCTCTCTCTCTCTCTCTCTGTGCGTTGTTTGTATTTTGTTTCTTCTTTTTTTTTCTCTTCTTTTTCTTTTGGCCGTACTGCGAGCCCACTAAGGTTGTGAAACATAAGTGAAAGGGACATTAGGAAGCCTTGGGAAAGAACAAACGTGGAATATATCTGCGACCTTTGATATTCCCTCGCCCGTCATCTGCTCTCCTCCTTCTAATTATCGTCCTTTTAGAAGTAGTTGGCAGCGGTCAAGCCTGGCATATCATTGAGCCCTATTTGAACGAGAAGAAACGAAAACGGTTAGCTTAATTAATTACTCGCCCAGGCGGATTGTTCACAGCGTTGGAGACATCAGGTCAAACTTACAGACGTCACCAACTTCCTCCTTGACCGAGGGCCCCTTGGTGCAGGCCTGCGCCTGGGCATCCGTCTGCCTCTTGAGAGGGGTGCAGCGGTCACCAGAGCACTTGCCGTCCATGGCGCGTTGAAGAGCATCTCCCTTCCAGCCGAACAGGTAGTCGCCATGGTTGCCGAGACCGGTGCTGTCGCCAGAGCTCCAGAAGAAGGGCTGGCTGCCATCGGCGGGCCATTCGGCCTTGTTGTTGAACTGGCGAGTGTCCCACATGACCTCGTACATGACCTGGGGAATCTTGATCGGGTGGCTGGCTGGGCAGGCACCGCCAGACTCGAAGGTCCCGCGCTCGGTGTAGGCAACATGGGTCTTATGGTCAGGAGAGTCGAGGTTCTTGCCATCCCAGCAGGAGGGGAAGTGGACGGAGACGCGCCAGCCGCCGCCGCAGGGCTGCTTGGGGAACTCCTTGGTGTCGGAGCCAGAGCACGGCGCGCCGCCGAACGGGTTCTGCTGCATGTTGGTCTCGCAGCGGAAGCACAGCTGGCGTTGCTGCGTGTTAGCCTTGCGGTTGACCGGGTCGCCCACCAGCATGCGGAACCCGGGCTTGAAGGCGGTCACGCGGGCGGCCGCCTGGTAGCCCCTGATGTAGTAGACGGTGATGCCGCCCTTGACGTTGGTGCCCAGGTTGTTGACCTGCGGGACCCGCTTGAAGGACCCGTTGCGGGCGCGAAAGTACACGTTGGCCGTCCAGTAGTTGGAGAAGTCCTCAGAGTAGGTGCAGCTAGTGCATGTCGACACCTGCGCCGGGTCGTACGTCCCCGACGGCATGCTGGCGTTGAACGAGTTTCCCCCGACGATCTGGTGCATGTGCGGCGACGGGAGTTGTCCAGGGTTGACCAGGGGGTCGATCCGATCGACGGTCAGCTGTGAGCAGCCGAACCGCATCAGCTCCTGGGCAGCAACGAGCTGCGATGCCGCAGCGGCAAAGCTAGTGAACCCTTTGAGCAACATTGCGGGCCTCGTGACTGCTGCCGAATCTCTCGCAAGTAATTAGAGAAGATCTGAACCTGAACTGAGCCGGGCTGAGCCACAGATGAAAGGAGCAAGCCAGTGAAGCGACGGTGCAGAGAGAATAAGGGGAAAAATGGGAAACGGAGAGGAGGTCAAAAAGGGGAGGGAGGAAGAAATGGAGGAAGAGGGAGGGGGCGGGAGAAGACCTACATTTGTATCATTCTTTGGTCCGCTCTTGCCGGTCCAACTAGCCGGCGTAAACGCTGGTTTATGTTAACAGCTATAGTGCAGTACCACTCAATGAATTAAGTCTTCAAATTCATGTTCCTCACAACGTTGCTTGCCTGCTTGCTAGCAGGGCTGCCGAGTATCGCCACGCCCGCACGCACGCTGCCGACTGCTGCGGCTGTTAGTAGTTGGTACAAAGGAATTCCCCGTTAAGACGACTTCTCCACGACTTCTCCGGGGAAAAAAAGCTTGTCCGTCATAAGACTCCTAAGACTCCATGGCAATAAACAGTTAGCAGCGGGCAACTTTTTCGCCGCATTTGGCCGAGCATTGGCAGGGCACGGAGCCAGATGGGCGGTCGAAGCGAGGGCAAATCGGCTCTAGCGAGCGGGAGTGGTTTGAATCCTACGTCCTCCTTCATCTTTTGCAATTCCTTTGCAAAAGAAAGCCTGGCCTTGCAAGTGCTTTCAACTTCCCGTGGCGGTTAATCTATTTCCAAATCTGGGGGAAAAAGGCTTGGGAAAATACAAAATAAACAAGCTCACCTCCCAAACAACCCTGTCGAGCCGACAGCATTCAACTTCTTCCCACTACCGATAGGCCAGGACGGGAATCTCTCCACTTTTCTCTTGTTTTTTTTTCATTAATCGACCACAGGCCACGGAGGCGGAGGGCCACAGGCGGCCATAAATACAAACCCCTTTGATAAGCCTGAGAGGCCACTAGGGAGCAGAAAGATAAAGGAGGAGATGTGCTTCAGTAAATAGGGATAACTTAAGCAGTGTCAAGTCCCAGCCCAGCCAAACCTGCCTAAGGTACCTAAACCACTTGGGCAATCCTAATCCTTGAATAGTAATTATGTATCCCTGTATTTTAACACCAGTCTGTTGACTAGCCGATGCCCGGCAGTTCCTTCTCTCTTTCATCGTTACTTTATTGCGTACGTACCTACGTCTACTAATTACTTGCCTGCTCCAGGTAGATCTCCAAATGACTCCCCTCTCTTTCAAGCCCACGGTCCACCCAACCATGACGATGTGAGCTAATCAGCAACTGAGCAAGGCCAGTAAGGACTCGGAAAATGGCAGACGCCGCGTGTGTCACTATAATAGCCGTATCGCCACTGCATCGTGGTCCGGGTCACGATGTTACGGCAGATGCTCCCCCGCTGCTTCCCAGTGTCTACCCCAGATCTCTTTGCCCCAGCATCTCCCCATTTCCACAGCATCTCCTTAGTCCTCCCTGCTGTTGATCTTGTCCCCCCCAAACTTTCGCCTTTGGCCGTTGATGCCGAAGTCAGACTCGTTCCCGATGCACATGCCGACCAAATTGCAGTAGATGGCAGGACAGTAAAGGGTAGGACGCAAGTCCCTTTGCTCAAATATTCCAGAGTGGGCTAATCAGCTCTAGATCTTGAATAACATAGCTGGCAACGTTTCTTGTTGCACATTTGGAGAGCAGGTGACCACTTGAAATTTCGGCAATCGACTTTTTCATTTGGTTCTTAGACTTGAGGAATAAGGTCTGGGGGGAGGGAAACTATCATCACGGACAGGACCTTACCTTGAATGAATACCTGGGCCTTGATATGCCGCGCTGTGCGATTAAAGGCCAGGTCTGTGACAAGAATAGGCTTTCCTTTCAAAGTCTCCGCGGGGCCTCGCAAGGTCTAACCTATGTCAGCATGTTAGTAAGGGTAAAGGGGTGGGATCGGCGTCAGATGAACCGTCACTGACCGAGCTTACCGATCTTTCCGAAGCCCTCCCGCCTCATCTTTGCCCTGTCGCCGTCGTCGCCCTATTACGCTAGCAAGGTACTGGTAAAGGTGCTTATCATCGTCGGCCGTCGGAATGTTGGCTGGTTACTCGTAGTAGAATGTGGGATCTGTTGCTCGGGTCCTTCGGGGAGCAAGCCGAATTACGACATCAAAAGAACTCGAAACGATCATCCCTACCCAGCTAGTTCCCTTTCTGGTCCCTTGTTCGGCCTTCATGGCAACCCCCGTCCAAGCCCGAGGACGTGGGGACTGGTAATAGAGTATGATTCGAGGTTAGACATATATTATCTTCTTTTGCCTCCCTTCTATTATGTTCACTGTCCATGCATAGACGCCCAAGAAAGCGGCTCCACCTCAGATGGTTCATACCCCGGGTGCAGACGTGCCAAACAAGCAGAAGGAACAGTAGGATGAATTATTGAGTGCCAGTAGGATTAGCGCAAGGATGGCCACTCCGCTCTTAGCTCCTCTCGGGGTTGCAATCAGCAAATGTCGAGTGAGTCGGTCAGTCTCTGGTTACTCTGGTGATAGAATTCCTTTGCGGCGCGGTTTCCTTACCCCTGCGACTTACGAATGCAACACGCAGCTCCTCAGCGCTCGCAGTTCGCAGTTCGCACTTCTCTCTCATTCATCCGACCCCACTCAAGCGAGTAGAACCCGAAAATCCGAGGTGAACTGGATCCTAGCGATTGGCTGCTGACGAAACAAGGGCCAGAGCAACTAAGCGGATCAAGTCAAAGTATATAGCTTCCTACCTAGTCTGCCTAGAAGATTGAGAACCTCATTGTGGCGAAACTGCAAGTCAAGACAGGACTGTAAAGACGCGAAGAAACTAAGAGAAGGATCACTCAAAAAAGGAAGGAAGAGACGAACCAAGTTCATATATATTCTGGAACCCCGGATTCTATTGCTAAACTGTGACTGATTCATTCACCCGTCCATGGCACATAATCTTTCTATCTTGGGCTTTGTCTTTTTGTCATTTTTAGTTACCTCCATGGGGCACTGCCGAGTTCCGCATCGGAGTCTTTCCCTTGACCACTGCTGTGGCCGACCCTGGGAAACACCCATTCGGGGCTGTGAGGTAGGATGGTAGGATGGTAAGATGGTCGGAATCAGGATGGCAAGGCCGAAGGATGGCAGGAGCCGGTATAGTGGTCTCTCCGTCCTTCAAGAGCGCTATGTCTCCAGCATCGGCCGGTTGAATCTGTATCTGCTCTTTCTCTATGGCCCTTTAGCCTTCACCTGCCACCCATTGCATGAGCATCAAGGGGTTTGGGTACAGATACACAATGCCATCCCCAGCAGACCACCTTGTTTCTTCCACCGATCGGCCATCATTCTCCTCTTTAAAATGGGTTCCTCATCCATCATGGCAAAAGAAGGGCGATGGAGCCCAGTCTTTCTGGCATCAACCGTACGGGTTTCAGGAAGGCTTCTATAACAAGATCTCGGTCAAGCCAGGCGAGCGAGGACTGTTCCTGATATGCATATGCGTCCGCTTCCGCTGCAAGACCAGCACAAGTGGCAATGAGCCACAAGATCTCGCACCTATCCTCCGCAGGGCATGGATCGAGATGCGACGTCTGCACCCAACGATCGCTTGCACCGCCGACGAGACGGGCAAGACATATCGATCCCCGACAACTAAGGCAGAGCTCGACGAGTGGGTGGAGCAGAGCTTCCAGGTGCGGCCTGGTGAGACGAGCGACGATATCTTCAAGGAAGGGTTCAAGCGGAGATACGTCACTCTGTTCTACCTGCCCAAGCGTGGCGAGTTGTTCCTCCAGTCGGAGCATCTCCACCTGGATGGCGCGGGCGGCCTTTGTCTGCTTGATCGATTCTTCCAGACCGTGGCCTCACTGGTGGTGTCGTCGGGGTTCAATAACGACGACAATAACAACAACAATAACAACGAGACTGCTACGGAGCAGAACGAGCTGGCTGGGTTCCAAGACAACGAGATATCGCGCCTCCCGCCCCGGGCGGACGACCTTTTGGGGATGGGTGTCATGAGTTCAAGGGCTTCAGGGGCTTCAGGGGTATCAGGAGAATCAGGGGAAACAGGCCGGGCCAACGAAGCAGCCACATCACTGGTCAGCTCTCTCCTCAGGCCGATGGACATGGGTGGCAACGACATCCCCATCTCACTCCCCGTCAAGGATGTGCACACCGAGCTGGGCAATATCCTCCACTACCAGCACAAGTTTGACGCAAGGACGTCGCTCGCCATCTCCCGTGCCTGTAGGGCTCTGGGCCTCACAGTGACGGCGGCATGGCACGCAGCCGTCATCCTCGCCACTGTCAAGTGCCAGATTGCCGCGGGCCAGAAGCCCGGCAGCAAGTATGCCGTCTTCTCCAACTTCAGCCTGCGGCCATACTTCCCAGAACCGGAGACTGAGAGAGATGGCAAGAAAGAAGTGGATGCCTATGCAGTGTCAAACTACCACACCATCATTCCCTCTGTGGTCCAGCCAGCGGGGAGGTCGTTCCAGCAGATCGCAGGCTCCCTTGCCTCCTTCTACAGGAAAGGTCTCTCACCACGCCCGGCGATATTCGCAGCCCTCCCGCGTCTGATGGCGGAGGTCGCTTTGCTCTACACCAACCCGGGGGCGCCAAACACCGACACAACCCCTGCCGTGTCGAGCCTCGGGGTGCTGGAGAATGTGATCCGGCACACTTACGGCCCGATGGGGAAGAAAGGCGAGCTGGTGGTCGAGGACCTCTGGGGCGGCGACACCGTCACGGGCCCCTGGATAGAGTGCTTCCTGTGGAGCTGGCGGGGGAGTCTCGTCCTGAGCGGGTGCTACAACTCTGCCTTCTACACGGAGGAGGACGTCGAGGTGTTTTTCGAGTGGATGACAAGGATCATGATGGAGGGGCTCGGCATTGGGGTTTCCAAGGAGAGTAGGCTGTGAGGCGGGTGGTATGAAGATTAGGGACTGAGAGGTGGAGATATAGGATGGAAACTTAGATACGCACGGGCGAGGGCATAGGTGGGGAAAGAAGAGAAACCGAATTGGAGTATATATATAATGAAGAAAAAGGAAAAAAGAATTTGTCCTAAGTAGTGGTAAAGTTCAACGGCCCAGCCCAGACCCTCATTGCCTTCCCCCACCTCATGACGACCAGGACGATGACAAATGCGGCGGGTATGATGGCGGCCTGACCTGGAAGTAGGCAATGACAAAGCCGCCGAGGGTGCGGGAGCTGTTGAGCCAGGCGCTAACCTCACCGCTGGCCTCCGGGTACGAGCCGAGGCAGTAAGAGCTCACGGCCACGGTTGTGATCATGACCCCGAAAACGTAGAGGCCCCAGGTGACGCTGGCGGCCATGTAATGCCAGCCCGCCTCGAGGCTCTGTCCGAGCATCGCCACCCCGAACACCATGAAGGGCAGGGAGATCCAGGTGACGCGCAGCCGCACCTCAGGCTCGAAGTGGCCCTCGTGCCAGCGGATGTAGTGGCTGGCCACCAGGTCGTGAAGCCAGTGGCCAGCCAGCTCACCCAGCACCACCCCGACCACGGGCGTGAAGTAGAAGAAGCCGATCTGCTTGGGGCCGAAGCCGAACGCGGGGCCTAGGAACATGAAGAGCGTCGTGTTGATCACCACCGCCTATGCAAACGTCAACATCATGTACACGTTTGCCAGCAGCATGGCCGGCTTGAGGAGCACGCTGACCGACCTCCAGCACGCCTGCCCGAATGAGTTGCGCAGGTGACGCGACTTCCACTGCGCTGACCCCATCAGCCGTTCCACGCGACTGCCCCTAGGCGGTTGCTCCTCGGGGGCAATGCCCCGGTCGTAGTACGTCTCCTGCAGCCAGCCGACGACGAGGCACAGGCACAGCGCCGTCTCGGCCGTGTACACCCAGAAGGGTACCGGCCACCGCTGCGTCTCGATCATAAAGGCGGCAAGGAGGGGCCCGAGGTAGGGGCTCACGACGAAGAAGGACGCCCAGATGTTGATCTTGCGGGCCCGCTCGTGGAAGAAGAATATGTCCTGGATGAACATCAGACCGGCCACCTGGCAGACCGTCGAGAAGAAGCCGTTGAGAATGCGGGCGGCCATGAAGGACTCGAAGGTGGCCGCGCCGGCACACCAAGCAGCCGTGGCCGTCGAGAGCAGCATGAACCAGAAGACGACGGGAAGGCGGCCAAAGTATACGCTCAGCATAACGGTGCAGATGCCTCCAGAGCCGAGCATGAACACGTTGCCAGCCTGCGAGTGGTTGACCTCATCTGGAGTCATGTTCCATTCCCTAGAGAACAGCCCAAGAACAAAACAGCGTGTTAGTTCCTAAAGGGGCATTGCTGGTCATCCATACCCATGCTCACTCAGCTCCAGTTTCCCAGAGCTAGTTCAGGCCCCTCCCTATAAATACGCACACATATACACACGCACACTCTCTCCTCTGGTGGGCAAACCACTCACGGCTTGCGGAAGAAGCGTCACTGCCCCCGTCGCACTGCCGTAGTCCGGCAGGAAATCAGTGAGACGATGAAGAGGATGAGGTGCTTCTTGCCCCACCCCCAGTTGAGCGGATCATTCGCATCATCGCTGGGCTGCGGGATGAGCCGGGTCCGCCCGTCCTCGGCGAGCTTGAAGCTGCCGCCACCACCGCCACCCCCCTCAGCATCGATGATATACCCATCCTTCTCACCAAATTCGAGGATGCGACGGGCGCGCTCCTGTGCTGAAATGGCCTGCGGTGCATAATCGGCGACCCTGGCATCCTTGGCACCCGATTGGCTTTACTGGTGCTCGTCGTGGACAGCCATCGGCTTCAAAGGGTCCGTCATCTTGCCCGGTGAAAAGAAAATGGTAGCAGGGCTCAGATGGAAGAGTTTTAAGTTGTGTTTGGACAAGGGCGAGCTCCGGACGACGACTGTCTTCTATGTACGGCTGTGTGTAAATCTTAAGATATCAAGATGAAATAAAATAAATTTTGGTAAAAAGTGAGGAGGCACCAAGCGTAGAGGTAGAAAAGTGAGGACGTATGTGCTCATGTACTGCATGCATCACGACAGCACAAGCCTCGGCAGAAACCGAGGACCTACTACGAAGGTACACTGCACTAGCGGGCAAAGCACCCTGACAATCGAGTACGCTCGGCCCATATTCGGGGCCATGATACCCGGTCTCCGGTAAATTGTCCGTGGCCGTCGGTGTTATCACGGTGTTCATGGTGTTCATCTGCGGTACTGGTCTTCAGTAGTGTCCGTGCTCGAATGGCAGTGATCTTGATGTTGCACTTGCCGAAAGGGGGCAGACCCGGCAGAGAGGGGCAAGCAACTCTGAATGGAATGTTGGAGAGCGATCGCTGTCGGCAGATATTAATAGCAATTAAAACCAAACAAACCCCTAATGTCGCTAGGCCTTATCATGGCGTAGGGTCGACCATTATTGGGGAAGACAATCCAATGAAGGGCGACTGTTTTTTTTGTCTTCTTTGGCATTGCTGGGTTTACCTGGGAAAGACTGGGTCGCTTCAATGCTTGGTGACAAAACTTGATATCTGTGAGGGGAAACTCGGGGAAGAAAGGAGGAGGTGAGGAGATGTGCTGAGGCCTGAATATCGCCACAGGCAGGACAGGCCTTGGGCGATTGGTTCGTCGAGATTAGAAGGCGAATCCATTCTTCCCACCGCTCCTAGCTAGTCATCATCAGTTAAGAAGGTAATCATGAGAATCCGCAAAAAATGACACCCAAGTCCAAAAGTGTCGTACATTGAATGCAGCTTGAGTTAGATGCTGCTATTGTCTGCGCAACCAACGGTTTAAACAAAAGAGAAAGAGGGACAAGAAATGACACAGTCCCAACGCCATGCCATGCTAAAAAAAAAAGGGGGGGGGAAAGAAGGTACAAGTGACAAAAAGATCCAAATGTAAAGAGGAAAAAAAGAAGTAAAGAGGAAAAAAAGAAGAAAAGAAGAAGAAAAAGAAGAAAAAGAAGAAAAAGAAGAAAAAGAAGAAAAAGAAGAAAAAGAAGAAAAAGAAGAAAAAGGGAAGAAAAAGGGGAAGAAAAAGGGGAAGAAAAAGGGGAAGAAAAAGGGGAAGAAAAGGGGAAGAAAAAGGGGAAGAAAAAGGGAAGAAAAAGGGGAAGAAAAAGGGAAGAAAAAGGGGAAGAAAAAGGGAAGAAAAAGGGGAAGAAAAAGGGAAGAAGAAAAANACCTCAGAAGCGAATCTCATAACTCCCCGCCCTTGTCATGTACCTCACCCACTTGACGCTGCTATAGTTGCTCTTCTCGAAAACCTTGAGGTAGCGCACCAGAAGCCCACTGCTTGTGAACATGAGCAGGCTGAAGCTCATACTCAGGGGTGGCCGGCTCCAGGCCTTCTGGTTCGTCATGCTGGTCAGCTCGGCCTCGGCCGACAGTACGAACTCGGACTGGCCGGTGAATCGTCCGATCTTCCAGACAATATGGTTCTCGGATGGCTCGTACTTTGCCTTGCCCTGAGTGCAGCGCTCCGAGATTCGAGCCGTGTTGAGCGGCGTCGGGATGCGAACCACGACGTTGGTGGCGAAGAGCTTGGAGCCGAAATTGGCCTTGACCCCGATGCTGTACTCGACCTTCGTCTTGCCCACCTCGTTAACGATGGCGTGTACCTTGAAGGGTAGGTTCACGTTCTCCGTCGCCCGGTACCGCATCAGCTCAAACTCCCCGTCCGGCGGCACAAACGAGATGATGCGGTCCGAGTCGAACTTGCCCAGCTTGACGCACTGGTGGAACTGGCAGTCCTCGAGCGTCACGCTGCCGGCCGCCGCCTTTGTCGCCTTCGTGCCCATCCGGTTCCCGCTCGGCAGGCTCATCATCCCGTCATTGTCCAGCAGGAGCCGGTCGTTGAGCCCGAACTTGCACTCCGGAGTGCCCGAGAGGTACGCCCGCATGACGATCTGCCCCGTCACATCGGCGCGCAGGACAGATCCAGTGGCCGACATGAGCAGGTTGACATCCTCGATCACGTCCACAAACGCCTCGTTCTTGCGGTACTTGACGTCTGCCTTGCGCCATGAAAGAGCCCCCGTGGCCTGCATCGTGATCTTGGCCGAGTCCTCGGCCCGCTTCTCTGACTTGACCCCTTCCGTTGTGATGTACATCTTGAGCGTGTCCGTCTCGGTGTTTTGGGGGTATCCGAAATCGATGATTTCTGTGACAGTCACGAGAGTGGTTGAGTCAACAAGACAAGGTCAGCTTAGCAAGAACGGCGCCATGGGGGGAGGGAAAGGAGGAAGGAAAAAAGGAAGAAGAAAAGGAGCAATACCATCCAGAAGCTCGTACACCAACACAAAGTTGTTCTTGACAGCCTCCTCGTCGAATTTGCCAAAGTAACCGCGACCCAGCTGGATCAGGCGGTACAGGAACTCAAAGACTAGGGCGGCATTGGCGTTGCTCTTGGTGATGGCTACCAGGTAGATGTTCTCGTGCTTGACATGGCTGAAGGTTGTGCTACCTAGGGTCAGGATCGGCGACCGTACTTGGGCGTTCGAGATGACTTGAATGCGAAAGACATCGGCCAGCCTAGGGCGGCAGTCGTTGCGGAACGCTCGAAATATCAAGTTTTCGCCTTTCTGGTTGAAGATTAGGATACCGGAGAGCATTTTGGGTGTCGTGCTCCGACGTCAAGCTGGCGACACTCGTATCAAGGACGATCAATTCCTGCCGAGTCGAAAAGAAGCCGGAGGTCGCAGGAAGGCCGAGATCACAGGACTACGGTCATCGAGGTCTGCGGGGGAACGCTCGGAAATCATGGAAAGACGGGCAGTAAGGCCGAGCTGAGCTGTGGGATCGGCAAGCTACAGAATTCGGTCGGATGAATTGCCAGTCAGACCGCCGCGGAGCTACCTAATCAAGTCGGTCCCGGAAAGGTAGTACGGGTCACTCCTAAGCGTGGCACAAATAGTGAGCAAAGTCGGGCGGTGAAGATAATACCGGGAATCAGATAAGAAGTCACGTGGATAACCCTCAAGATTATATCCCCCACAGCAAAGTATGCCTGATTCCTGCTGCTGTCCAAGCTGTCGTCTAGCCGCCGTCCTCCGCAGCATTCGAAACACTGGATCACATTATTCCCCGGCAAGCCTGCTAACCTGGGAACTGTCTACCAATATTCGTATCCTTGATGTTCATCGTGATCTGCAGTGACCAACTCATACGAAATGCTGGATCTTTGGACGGACCGACTAGCTTGCCCGTTGGGTACGAAAAGCTGTGCGAGAGGATACCTGGTGGCCAAAATCAAATTTCCTCGAAGCACTCAATGCCTGGAGTTTTCAATGGGACTTAGGTCAGCAAATTTTCATCCTCAGCTCCTGTGGTCTAAACCACATGCACGCCAAAACCACTGGGGCACAGATGACTGAATGGTAGCCCCGATTTGACACATCGGCAGTGGCCGAAGCCTATGTCGACTCCGATTGTGTGCCAGTGCAGATCAGGCCTTAAAGGAAATGGAAGGGCATACCGCAACCGACTCCCGTCGGGTTTAAAAGGTGCGGAAAACAAAGAAGACGGGGAAATTCTTGAACCGTTTTAGCGGCAGCTCCACATTCTCCAACGTTGACTTCTATTTGGAGCCGGGGGAAATCGTGGGGGAGCAGGGGAACAACCAGAGCCTGCACCACGCGATGCAACCTTGATCGACGACAGAAATGAGGGGTCGAGACTGATATGCACAGGAGTTGGAGATGTTCGGGTTGGGTTGGCCCGGATTAGGACTTGCGGATTATACATGTTCATCTCTGACGATATTTTTGGATTGACCCGGGTAGTACTGGTACGTAAGAGGATAAATAGATTCCAACTCGGAGATGGGATGGATGGCAGGCACAACATCCGGCATCAACGCCCGTGAGAGGTCAGGAGCGTCCCAATCAGCAACGCTACTCCCGGCCAACCATGGTCTGTATCACAGCAATCACTGCGGCGCTGGTGCTGTCCGCGTTGGCCTACGGAAAGATTGACAGGTGAGTGGAATTTGCAGGAAGTGGATGTGGGAAGCTGTAAGGGAGTGCCGGCCTGTATTAGGCCTAAGCAGACAAGACTGACACATTCACACAAAGGCAGGGTGTCGTGTCTCGATACAACGTGGTCCGCACGAGACTGATCAACAATGAGACCACCCCACTCCAGGTGGGAAATGGCGACTTCGCCTTCAATGTCGACAACACGGGCATGCAGACCATCCTTCCCTTCAACACGCTGTCAAGTTGGGCCTGGCACAATGACTCTTTGCCGAACAATGGGTACGCAGACTGAGGGATTGTTATAATTATCTCACCCGTGGCTTCCTTTATGCATATTAACACCTCCTGGTTCTCCAGCGAGAAGCTCGAAGACTACAACGGGACGATGATGCTCACCCACGGCCGCGAGGTGTGGTACGTGAACCCGGATTCCAACCTCCCCGCCGTCTCACAATGGCTCATCGGTAACCCGAACCGCGTCAACCTGGGCCGAATCGGTCTCAAGTACAAAGAGGACACCCTCTCGGTGGCCGACATCCAAACACCCCACCAGGAGCTCGACATCTGGAGTGGGTTCATCACCTCGACATTCACTGTCGCCGGCCAATCAGTAAAGGTAGTCACCCGAGGCGACTTCGAATCCGACGCTGTGGCCTTCGAGATCGATTCACCCCTGCTGCGGTCGGGCGAGCTCAAAGTCGACCTCGACTTCCCATACCCGCCCATCCACGTGGTGAAGTACAAGTACGAGGTGTTTGCGGGCGTTTACGACTTCCCGCTAAACCACACGACGCGCATCGCACCGAGCTGCGCCCCGGGTGAGACGGCCCACATCTACCATGAGATGCAAGACACGAAGTACTTCGTCAATCTGCGTTGGCCGGCCTCCTCGCCGTTGGAGTTGACTCGGGATGAAGAAGCGGGGTCAAGGTCGGCCAAGGCACACCGGTATGCGCTGGCCCCGGCGTCCGAGACCTCGAGCGTGTCCTTCACAGCGCACTTCTCGCCGCGCAAGGCCAAGCCTGCACTGCCCGAGGCAATCGAGGAGCGGAATTCTGCGGGCTGGCATCAATACTGGAAGGAGGGTGGCTTTATCGACCTCACAGAGTCTTCAAATCCCAAGGCGTTGGAACTGCAGCGGAGAATCGTCCTGTCGCAGTACCACGTCCGCATCAACAGCGCTGGGAGTGGAGAGCCACCTCAGGAGAGCGGACTGATGAACAACGGGTGGTATGGTGAGTGCCACTGCCCTGTTTCCCAGCCGGCGTGTCCACATCCTGACATTCTGCTCTAGGCAAGTTCCACATGGAAATGGTCGTTTGGCACACTGTCCATTGGTGCTCGTGGGGAAGGCAGAAGTACTTTGATCGCATCGTCCCCGAGCTGTACTACAAGTTGCTGCCCACCTCGTTGGAGAGAGCAAGGAAGATGGGATGGGCCGGCGCACGGTATGAAATTGACTTTCTCATGAGACCTACGGGGGTTTGTCGGTGCTAACGAGGATCATGCAGATGGCCCAAGATGACGGAGACCATCACTGGACGAAGTTCACCAGGGGGCATCAACGCACTTCTGCTGTGGCAGCAGGTATGGCTGGATTAATTCTCCTTGTCCCTCCCCTACCAATTTCCCCACAACTTGACATACTCGCCGCGATACTAACATGCACAGCCTCACCCCATGTATATGGCCGAGCTTGCCTACAAGGCCAATCCAACGCAACAAACGCTCGAGAAGTGGGCGCCCATCATCGCCACAACCGCCGACTACATGGCTTCCTACGCCTGGAAGAATGCTTCCTCGGCATACTATGACCTTGGACCCCCGTACGCGCGCCCCTTTTCCCATCAAGTAACGGTCAACATAGCGTTGCCGGGATACTGACAAACAGCCACACATGCCAAAGATCCTACGGTGTGACTGAAAACACCCCTCCCCGCGAGACACTGAACCTGGCGTACGAAATCTCCTACTGGCGGTGGGGCCTCGACTCCGCCGTGTCCTGGCTCACAAGGCTCAACCGCCCCGTCCCGGAGGCCTGGACGGCGGTGGCGGCGAAGCTCTCCCCGCCGCCGATCGTGGACGGCCTCTACGCGACCTACCAGGGGCTCAACTCGTCCTGGTGGGGCAACCCGAGCCTGACGGGCGACCCGCGCAGCCTGATCATGATGCAGGGGATCCTCCCGGACACGGCGCACGTCGACGATGCGGTGGCGCTGCGAACCGCGGACAAGGTGGCCGAGGTGTGGACGGACGACAAGATCCGGGGCTGGGGCAGGAACATCCTGGCCATCAACTCGGCGAGGATCGGGAACCCAGAGAGGGCCATCTACCACCTGGCCGCGTTCGACTACTGGATCTTTGACGAGGCCGGTGAGGGAAAGGCCTATCCCCATGCCATCCAAGCATGTGCCCTTCCATCCGACAAGGCGCGACTGGGGCGGGGTTTTCTTCTTTGATACCTTTTTTCGTACGGCTAACCGACTGACTTACCCACTGACTGAGCTTGCACACGGGCTTCGCCGTCCGCGGTGGTGACGGTGGCACCCCGCCGCCCTTCATGCCGGGGAACGCTGGCTTCCTCTTGGCTGGTGAGCCTCCTTATATCTTTCGTGATCTCCCACGACGCGGCGGACAGCAGCTGACATGCCCCTTCTTACTGTTAATCTGCAGTGGCGTACATGGCGAAGGGATGGGAAGGATCCCAAGGCGAGGCCCCCGGCTTCCCCAAGGACGGGACTTGGGTCGTCAAGCAGGAGGGCTTGCAGAAGGCGCTTTGAGCTGGCGTGGCTTGGAGACAGTCCAGTCTATTACTCTCTTTAATCGCAACACTTTTGTTTACCCAGTGAAGTGTGCAGGTGACCGAGGGGAGTGTTCTGGGAGTCCACTAGAAGCACGGGGTATCCCTGAAAGGGCTGGGTGGCCATTGCGGGTAGTCCCACTTCCCACGACATTTGACGGCACCTGGATAAGGCGGCGAGGAGAAACAGGTCCCAACGGGCATCTCGCCGACTCTGCGGGGCCGAGAAAAGTTGGCCGCCAAATTTGGAAAATCCCTTCCCAATGCCAGGGAATATCCACAACTGAAAGCCCAGAGCATCTCCACAGCACCGCTATTAGGCTTGCCTATCTGTTAGGCGCTTAGAGCATGCACGTCATGGATTCATGATCGGGACTTTGCCAGGGTAGGAAGGCAAGGAGCCTTCTGGTCTCCGCCGACAGCCTTGCGCTAGGTAACAGGATCCGATGTAGGCGTGAGGAGCCCCATCAGAAGCGAATAACAGATAAGGTATGAGCAAGCTTAGCGAGATGCACTGCGGGTTCCAGTCCTGCGAGTGTTTATCATGGGAGATTCTGCGCGATCTCGAACGATTCTCATGCCCGGAGGCCAGGAATGCTCCGATAATTAGTTCTAGCCGGATCCGTAAGGCCGAGACACACCAACCGCTCATAGGTACAGACAGTATAAAGCTAAGTAGGTAGCCCTCCCCTAGCCCTTAACTGCTAGCCATCCTGACTTCGTCCTGACTTCCACCCTCTTGTTTGAACAGTTACTTAGATTCACCCTGCTCATCAATTCAGCCTGCTTTCCCAAGACATCCTCACAACGCTGTCCATCAGAACACTCGTTAGCGCCATTGCGTCGGCTCCCACCCCGATAAGATGCCCCATAATTGGTCTGCCCACCCACAGAAGTCGGCCGGGCCATGCCTCAGGTTTGTATGAGAGCCGATGCTGATGCCTTTTCCTTCCGGGTGGTTGCAGCTGTGCCGTCGTTCCTGACCCTTTCGAGGGCTGCACCATCGTGCCGATGCAGTGGAACGCACAGGCCTTCCCTGATGGGCCCTTCCTTCCCGTCACCGGCACTTTCGAGGAGGTCCGCGACCAGCTCATCCAGGGAAACCCAAACCACTTGAGTGAGTGACTTCAACCAGGGACGTCGAGAGCTTCAAGGAGCAAGGGAGGTGGTAATTAACAGAAATAATCGGGAAGAATAATTACTAATCATCCCTTTTGCTGTTAATTATAGTCTGCAACTGATACCGCATCAACAACGATGGCATTAAGTACCCTCATAGCGTCTTCGGACAGCCTAGGCACGATGCTGGCCCGGGGAGGTGCGTCCGAGTCAACTGCGCGAACAACGCGGGCATCATGTGGTGCAATGATGTCCGTTTTCCAAATCTCCGGGAACTCTCGGCTCTGCCATTCCCCTACTGGCCCTCTAGCTTAGCTGACCGGAAACACATAATTACAATAGGATCTGGCGGCCAAGACTCTCTATTGTTTCAGCTCCATTGCTGACGGGGCCCTTATGCTCTCTCCAGGGTTTGTCGTCCTTCTATTAGCACCTTTTTTCTTTTCTTCGGATGGCAACACTGCCCACTGCTCTGTGGCACTGAATATGTTTCTATTTCTCGATGCTCAGCTAACATATCGGCCCCCCGGATACTAGTGCAATGTCGTTGACAGGTCTCGAGGGCAGGCACTTCACCACGAACTGGAACGTCACTGTCACAAAGCAGAGCTGCTAAGGACCACCTTCAGCCTCCAAATCAGCTTGGTATACCATGCAATTAAATTATGGTGAAAGAGCTATGACCGCGTTACGCAGGACTGTAGCTTGAGCCTTCAATCCCTGAGGGGTTAATTATATGGACAATAACCTTCATGCGAACAGGAAGAATACCCCAAACCATGCTTCCTAGCTGGCAGGTTTGGATTCTCCTGTGACTATCAAAATCTTATATGGCTATTTGCCTATACCAAACTCATATCCTGCATCACAAAATGCTGATTCTCGCTGCATGTTTTGTTCGGTTTCCCCCGGGTTTCTGCTATATTTCTCTTGTGGATAATGGAGCTTCCTACTCGGTTGGGCTCAGTTGGGCATTTGAAGCGTAATGACAGGACCAGGGAGGAATGGAGGCCCGAACCCTTGTTTTTAACTTAATATCTTAGCAATCAAATGCCATGATCGGCAAGAAACAGGAGCCAGGAGCAATTCGCTACTGAGTCTACGGAGAATGAATACGCAATAAGAACCACATTAGCCATACACTCGGGAGATGCCCTTTATCAGTGACTTATTTCAGTCCATAATTAGCTTTAGATCTGAGGTTCAAGGTTGTGGCAACCGTGGGCGAGGGACAGTCAATAACGACAGCCTTTGTAATCGTAGAATCATCGACCCCGTGACAGCTGGAAGAGCAAGGGAGGAGCCGAGCAGAAATGGTACGTAATTATTAGGCAGCAATGAAGAGCAGAAGCCATAGTACCCAGTTTTGATTTCCCAAAAATTCACATAATTTCAATGTCTAAAAAATAAGTTCGCCCTTGCAGCCCCTGATGGTTACCTACAGCGGCATCCCTTACTTGTATTTGTTGTGAAGACATTTGTCAGATACTTGCTCTGGCTCAGCCACTAGGTACCTACGAATTCTAGCAATTTCCAGTATTACCAGGGATCTTTTAGGTGCCTTGGCTTTTGTCTTCCAATCTAGCCCTCTTGTGGTTCATTTACTCTCGAAATCCTTCACTGGTTCATCAGATGTAGATGCACCAGGGTCAACAGCGCGGCAGGCCACAGATGGTGCACCGGTTGCCGTTTGGCATGCTCCCGCAGGAGGAGCCACTACCAGGCACGTTACCGCCTTGCCAATTCCCCCCTTGTATGTTTCCACCGCCAGGCATACCGCCACCCGGTATGCCAAGGCTAGGCCTAGCGCCATACGACATCCAGGCACAGGGCATACCGCCACCAGACATACCGACAGTCGGCCTGTATCCGTCTGAGCCAAAGCCAAAGTCCACTACCATGATGGAGCCTGGTGGTAGTTGGTTGCTGAAGTACTGGCTCATGGTGTGTCGCGTGTCGTGGCCTCAACAATGAGAATAACCTTTTGAAGATCCTTATGTAACGGTTCCTCGTCCTGCTGTTCTTCTGGATTGACTCCTTTGCTGTTTTAACCTTTCTCGCTGTTTTGTTTTGTTTTGTTTGTTTCTAGAGCTCCACGGCGAACGAGGGAACGATGCATTTGGACAGGCTCGACAGCTGATAGATAGGTGAGAGATCCATTTTATAGAGGGAAATCCGATGCGCTCTTAGGTCACTTGGACGCATATAACTCTAAATAATGAGCAGGTAGGCAGGCTGCTCGCCGTTTCACTGAGCTTCCTTGTATCTGAACCTTGGCGGGCTCCGTTAGATCCTTGAATAACGGGATTCTGAGGTGGATCATCACCTGCATGTCCTGTTAATCCGAGAGGACGGGTGCGGACTGGCCCGCGATCACATTAGCATGGCCTCTTCCTACCTCGACCCCTTAGCATTCGCCAGCTGGAGTCCCAACAAATTACGGGGTCGGCGTGACATGTGGGCGTGATGCAGCCAAGGTTGCTGGCCTATTTGGCGAAGGCCAAGCCTCCCCCCAGTTCCCCTTTCGCGGGTATCACCAAAGCGTTCTGACAGTATGAAGAACAACCACGCCACTGCCCCTCACTTGTCTAGTCCGCGAATCACCGCCGGTGTTCGATGAGCGCTATCAAGGGGATACGTAATGACCAAAGATAAGCTAGTCAGTCAGTAGCGTTATATGGGAATGAGAATAACATACGCCCAAGGGGGACAAGAACAGCAACATCAAAGCAGGTAGAATTGGTCCATGGGAGACAGATGTTAGGAACAGTGTTGGAAGGGCCATAACGTAAGGGGATGCCGACACTAGGGTCCGTTGGCTCGTCGATTGCTACGGAATACCGCCACCATTTTGACAGACCATCATATCGCTTCAGGGAGGCGTTCAATTGTGGTCAAAACCCAGCAGTAATGGCCAGACAACTGGACCCCGCCGTTTCCAAAGAGGGGAGTCAAAAGTGCCAAGCGCAAGATGCAGGTAACTGTTGGTTCCAAAGACAAAAGTACAAAATCAGTCGCCAAGTGTAGGTACGTAACACATTGGGGCTGGGGCGTCTGTAAGGGGATTCCATCCCTTTGAAGTGCGGTCAGAGGGCGGAGAACGGAAGTGGAAATAGCTCGTGCACGATTCCCTGGAAACTGGATTTTGATTTGAGTCCGAGATGGCTCGGAACGAAAAGAGACGCTATGCTATATTGCTAATACGCTTGGCGCCTTGTTTCGACCGCAGAAGAGGACACAACGCCCACTAGGAGACTTCGACACATTCTCCCATATTGTATGTTTAACTTGTCCTTCCTACTGTTATGGTCCCATGTCGGGGCAAGGAGTCTATTGACTACGTTGTGCCCCTAAGTCAACCTTTTTTTCAGACAACCTACCGGGACTTGAAGTTCCACTCTGCGCTCCTCAACACTGAACGAACCCGCTTTCTGGCTAGAACTGGGGGAGACTGTAACTTGACAATGCAAATTGAAGACTTGTCCGTATGTACAGATGAAGTTGATCTGATCAACGGACCTCTTCGGAAGGAATTCAGGCAACCATTAAGCATACCTTGTACAACCGTAAAATCGAGGAAATTATCATCTCGTATTCGTCGCTCGGCCTAGCTAGGTAGTTGGCAGCAGTACATATCGTGTGACATGATTACCGGGCATGTTTCGTTATTGATTACCTGCAAAAAAGAACGGGTGGCCGGGTGGCTTGGGTCTGGGAACAATGGTCCGAGCCGCTAAGATTGGCTGGGACTTGACGATTTGCAGGGCTACGTACTTGCCTAACCAACCTGAGATAGTGCAGTGGACTCTCACGTCTCCCCTGTCCTCCGTACTTCTTAATACCTATACTACTGCGACTTTTCCCCTGCCTAAATGCAGCTTCTGAGCGCTAGACTTGATCCCATCAATAACTGAAACCCAAAACCAACATCCTCCTTCAAAGTTCCTGGGAACTGGACATCCAGAAACATCAATGATGCTTTAGAACGAACGTAAAGTCCCTTTTACGCCCACTCGCTCCCCCTTCCACCTTCCGCGACGACATCTAACACTCCAAATCGACTGGGAGGCTAATCGGCTGTAGGTCGCAATCGCCACGATTACGAAGAGGCAAATTGCGCCTGATGGCCTGGAATCAGTTACGCGGTCGATTACCAACGAGGATAGCGCCTTCCGCGGCGCTGCGCAACGCGATCAACGGTCAAGGATTGCGCCTCCTCATTCTCCTCGTCCCGCTCGTCCTCCTCCTCCTCGGGATTCAATACGAGCACTCTCACACCTGGGCCGACCCGACATCCCGCTTCTTCGACCCGTCCCGGGCCTTCGCCCTCCGCAGATACACCAACGTGCGCCTCGCGGAGGCGAGGCACTTCATTGAGAAGTATAACGCGACAGACGGGCCCGCGTTTAGGCGCGAGCTCTCGAGCGATGAGCCCCCCTACATGTGCGTCGGGGTCAGCACGATTATGCGCCCGGGAGGGGCCGTCTACGTGCGCAACACCCTGGCCAGCATGCTCGACGGCCTCTCGCAGAAGGAGCGCAACCAGCTCCAGGTGATGCCCCTGATCGGGCACATCAACGCGACGGAGCACCCGATCTACATGGAGCCCTGGTTGGAAAGGGTGGCGGACAGGGTGTTGACGTACGAGAATTCGATGGCCGAGGCGCCGCGGCAGCACGTGTACGAAATCGAGATGGAGAGGAAGAAGACGGGCGTCGTAGACAGGGAGAAGGCCATCATCGACTACACACACGCCATGAAGACGTGCGAGCAGACCAAGGCGCCCTACATCCTGATGCTAGAGGACGACGTGCTGTTCCTGGATGGATGGTTCCACAGGACGAGGAAGGCGCTGAAGGAGGTCGAGTGGAAGGTTGGGGATGACCCGCATGGATGTACGTCTCCCTCGGATTTTTCTTGTCCCATCGTTCCCAGTGACTTTGTCCACCACCATCCACTAACAAACGGCAATACCCCTCCCCCTCTCTTCCAGGGTTCTACCTCCGCCTCTTCTATGTCACAAGGAATCTGGGCGACTGGACCGACTCGGATAAGTTCGCTTACTACGGCATCGCCGCCTTGCTCGCCGCGCTCCTCCTCACCCTGCCGCGTACCATCCGCTCGCGGCCACCTTGGGCTGCGGCGGCGGCGCAGAAGGCGGGCCAGTCGCGGGTGCTGCTCCTCATGACGGCCCTGCTCACCTTCATCGTGGCCACCTTCCTCTTCTTCTCGGCGGGGCGGTACACGATGATAGGGGAGAAGACGGGGGTGTGGGAGCTCAACGACGCCTGCTGCACCCAGGCCATGGTCTACCCTTCCAAGACGATCGCGCCCCTCGCGGAGTGGTTCGAGCACGAGAGGTACGGCTTCGTCGACTCGCTGTCGGAGCAGCTCGCCTCCAAGAAGCCCGGCGGGAGGGAAATCGGCTCGAGGTGGGCCATAGGCCCCGTCGTGGTCCAGCACGTCGGCGGCAAGAGCTCCAAGGGCGACAACTGGGGCTCCGACAAACCCGGCGAGCTGTCGGCCAGCCAGAGGCTGTGGAACTTCATGTTCGAGTACCATGACGCCGATAGGCTCGCTGCTGAGCACCGTGCGGCGGCGGAGCGGTTCGAGCAGGAGAGGGTCATGGGGGACGATTGATGGTTGGAAACCATGACAAGGCAGGTTCTCTCTGAATGCGGCTTCTTTAGGCTGCTGGCGTATCTAGTTGGGGGATAGGCGGGACAAAGAGGAGAAAGAAAAGAACAGCAAGAAAACATCCGTGTAAACATCCTCCTTTTTTTCTCCTCGATAGAACTTTGGATTTTCCGTTAGGGTATATTTGGTCAGAGTTACTCAGGTAACACCTCACTGTTTTGATAAGCTATACCCCCCTTGATAGATCCTTAAGAAGGACTGCCCCGACCAGACAGGTGGGTGTTCTTAAGGATGGACGTCGATAGAAACAATGTCTCAAACCCATGTTAGGCTATCCCCGTGCGTCGTCCCAACAAAGACAAGACCGTTGGCTGCAAGGATGATACCCGCTGTGAAAATGCGGGGAGTGTCTAATCGAGGCTAAAATCGAGGCTAACCGCGTTCAGCACGGCTTGGCATGGTTTTTCCCGCAGTGCCTCTCTCCCAACGACATGACTGTCTGCATAATACCACGCATGTGCACGACACACGAGCCGAAAAACTCTTCATCACCCATAGCCCGGTCCCTAGAATTCGTTAGACAATCCTCCGTGCCCTTCCACCAGCTTTGCACCATTCCTCCCCTTAACCTTAGGCAGGATTATTGGCTAGGAAGCATGTATTCTCGTCCTCGTCTAGACATGTCTTATTCATAGGATGCTTGTCACACATCACCCAGAAACTCACGCCGCCACCACCAAGCCCCCCTCGAGCTAACAAACGAGACATCTCTTGAGGGCACACTCCTGCAGTGTCGTCCTTATCAATTCCTATAAATTCGGCACTCTATCCCTTCTCCTCACCCTATTTCTCCTTTATCTCGGTTGATATGATCCTGCTCCTTCGACTCCACCACCGTCGGCTTGCCTCGCTCTTGGAGTCGGTTTTCTTATCTCTCCGGCCTCTGTCACCGTAGGGCAAGTAAGCAACGACCCCGGCACAGCATTGCACAGTTCAGACCGCCGAAGTCATAGAGCAGCAGACGGAGATGACCTGTGCCCTCGTCGTTTCCCAGCAGAGGAGGGTCCCAGACGCCTCCCTAGTGTCAAACTTCATGAGCTTCCTGAGTGAATTCAGGTTCAATGTGCCGTCGGCATCGCTGACGCGAATGCTCAGTCGCGTGGCTAAAGATGCGTCGAGTGACGACTCGAAGGGATACCGAAGAGGCATCCTTTGATTTTACCTAGGACAATGATCATGCTCTCATTATATCTCTACTGATTGTAGGAATATAATTATGACCTTGCAGCCACCATGACTTGTCACCATTGTTCGCTCGGCGGCCTGGGGCGATGTCCCGCGAGCTCGACGGGCACGCTGCGGCGCGATGACGCCGGGAAGTTGCCGTAGTCTCGGACAAGTCGGCTGCGAGAAGCTAGAGCCACCGTCAGGAGGTTGTAAAACCTGACAACCTTTCGGCTGAGACGACTCTTAGCCTTGGGACGGAACAATGCTTTGTGGGCCACTGGGGGCGTTACATCGGAGCACATATCGAAAGCATCTCCTAAAACAAAGGGGGGACAAATAGAGAGCGCTTGGACATTTCCCTACCTATGTAATGCTCGAGAATACATAAATGTCCCGTCCTAGGAAACGGATCCCATAGCAATGGCTGATGGCAAGAGATACCAATCAATGATGGAATACAATGGGAGAGGAAGCATAGGGCTCGAAATTACTTGAACGAAACTCACACGCAACCGTAATAGCGGAAATAGCCTGTTATTCTTCGACAACGCCCGCGAGAGATATAGGTATCCACGGCCACATTTTCTGCTATAAAGGACGTCCTCTAGATATTGGCCCTACATTCTCTGATCTATCTCTATCATGGCTTCCAGCCCAAAAGAGAGCAACAGTCAAGAACGTGGACTCTGCAGGCGTTCCAGTGACTCTATGCTCCGTTGGCGACCAAGTGGCTCGCCTGTACCCTTCTCAAAGAACCTCCAATCCCTCCCGTACCTCAAGATCGTCCATGCGCAAACGCCCATGACTGTGACTTCTGTGAAAGCAGTCATGAACATGTATGCGGTCGGGTCGCCGTTGATTGGGTTGAAGGTTCTGTATTCAACGCTGCTAACCCGATCAATGAGGGTATACGCGATCCTAACGGCGAGGACGGGGAGGCACACCGCGACGCAGGGGATCTGGCGAGACTCCTCTACGAGGAAATCAGCGCGACGGCGCCAGAAGAGGACGAAGAGCGCCACTGTCCAGAAGAAGATGACCAGGAACATGGCGAGCCCGGCAATCCCGTATGAGTTCAGGGTGGATGCGTTCTCCTGCTTAGCGGCGAGGAGGAAGTCGGCGACCGAGAGGCCGATGCCGACCGACGAGATGAGCCAGGGGATACGGAAGTACCAGTTGTCGACCACCATGACGAATCGATTACTGTTTCAAAAGCATTGCAAGTCTTCTATCAGCATGACATCTAGCGGACGGGGCCGCACGGCATGGGTATGGGTGAAGGGGTATGACAGGCTGTAATGTCGGTAAGCGCACCATCTTTCTAGAATCCCGAAGAGGAGAAAGGTCAACAGCAAGGCGCCAAGAGACTCGCACACGAATACGGCTGCCCAGACGCCCCTCGAGTTGTCCCGCAGCGTCGCCAGCAGGCAGCTGGCGCCCACGAGACGAATGAGCGACAGAAGGCTGACGCAGAACCATCCGTTTTTCTTCCTCCAGGCGATCCAGCAGGCAGTGGGGAGGAAGACGGAGAAGGCAACGATTTGAAAGCCCGCGATGCCGTGCCGATATTCGAAGTTTGGCGACATGTGGTTGGTAGACCCTTGGTAAAGAATGGATAGCGATTTGTAGAAGAGGGCGTCAGAACCTCCAAATCGAGGAATTCCAGACAGAGGTATGCTGACCGGCTGGGGGGGGTGGGGGGGTAGTTCAGGGGGTTGAGCAGTCCGCGTGGCTGATCTTGGGGATATTTGGGGGGGAAGCCGACAAGGGTGATAACGAGAGTCGAGGAATGAAGTAAAGTAAGTCAAAGAAACCAGATGGGTATCAGACTGTCAAAGATGAAATTTCCCTGGACTTTCCGTTTATCAAAAAAGGGAGTTTCTCATATTTAATATTTAAATCTACTCGAGACCTCTCTATTCGAGCCTGGCAAAGCCACAATCCATCGTTTTGATCGCCGCCAAGACAGATGCGGGACGCCCACCGAGAACGAGAACGAGAACGACCACCAGGCACATGTGGCGCAGTGGCTCAATCCCTGGTCCATATCGACTCCAGGGTGTGCACTACTATGGAGTACCTCCATACACAGCACGAAATTCGTACATACCTAGGTACCTTAGGCAGCCACGACCTTTGCGCGGGGGAGTCCTGTTCCTGGATGGGCCCCTCCCCCGATTTGAACGGATGTGGGGGATCTAGGATTCTAGGCCAGTCGGGCCGGAGCCGGCCCTCTCTCCGTCACGCATCCCGTGGGATCGGCCCTACCAGTTGATATCGGGGGATTGCGGTTAATGATAACGGGTTATAGGCTCTCATGCCTTCCTCCCTGCCCTATACTCCTTCATGTTTCCTTTTCTCCTCGCTTTATTTCGTTTCACATCTGTGGCATTTCGATCCCACCCTCATCTGTCTCGCTTATGTAATTAGAATTCTATCACGGCTGTTCGGGTCTCCACAGCTCGCATTTCAATTCTCATGCCTGGTGCATCAGACCTTTTGCGAACTCGGCACAGATGTCATGTACATTTTAACCTATCGACCAGTTACGATTCAAGATCTGGAGAGGGCCAGGTAGGCAGTTAGGCAGCTGAAGAGGAGGAATGAATTGATTTTCCCATGACAAAGCACAAAGTGAATGTAAGTAGGTAGGTAGACTAGAGGTAATTATAGAGGACGGCTGGGTCAGGTGGGGTGGGGGGTGGCTGTGTGTGGCGGCGTGGTCGACCACCAGACCGCATGTCCGCTATAGGAACCTCAGCAGCACACACGTCGACAGCGTATAGCTCATGGCTAAAGTGACCGTCTTACCCTGTGGCCAAGTTCCGTTCTAGTGAGCTTAAGCTTTCTCCCACCGAGGGTAAGAATACGGGCGAGATGGAATCTTCGCTAAGTACGTACACCCCATTGGCATCGTCTTTTCCTCACCCCATCTAGGGCTTATCGATCAAATGTCCAGCCCGCTTCAGATCTGAGGTAATGACCAATTTTCCACAACCTCTGACAAATCCACAGCACAGGATTTTGACCACCTGGGTTGATATGCCAGCCTGCATCTGTTGCGCTGATCCTACGGTTGTGTTTACATGGCTAGCTGACGGCCGCCGTCGGCTGGCCCAATCGCACTCCTGTGCTCCAGTTGGCATGCATGTCGCCACCGCCATGCCCTGGAAGACAGAGATCATGAGCCCGGCATCAAATCGTACTATTCGTAGTACGTACGTTCTGGAATCATCCCACCGCGGTGAGCTTTTATCTCCCGAGAGACCGAAGGGAGGACCGGCAGGGAGGACCGGCAGGGAGGTTGCACGCCAAGCATGAAAAAGGCGGCACTGCCGGAGGTACAGGAGGGACGTCCTGCAGCAGTGGGTAGCAAATGGCACTCTCAATGCCGCCTCTGTTGTTCAATCGCGCGCGGCTACTACTCTTGGAATACCGTGACACCGGGCAGATGCCGTGGGAACACCGGAGACATGCGTGTGTCGACGAGCTGAAGACTTCATAGTAAGAAGAGCGGAAAGGTGTGCCCCGAGAAAATAGAGTGTCCTGATGCGTAAAACTCGCAACAAGCTGCCAGGGTAATGTTGTGAAAATGCATCAAGATATCGCCTTGTTGAGATGACAGCACCGTGGAAGGTAAGCTCGCCGAGCATTTTTTGTGCTCGGAGCGCGCTAACGAGGTAGCCTAGCCGCTGTAGGTTAGTTAAGTCTAGGTACTGTAGGTACTGCGGACCGGGAGGAAGCTGACGGCAGATTTTAGATTTGCTGCTGAACACAGTGTAGGTTGGGATCTAATGACGATAATGCTGCACAGGTAATCATAGGGCTTCTCAGATGTTTCAGGCATCAGGCTCCTTCTCCATGCACCATCTTCAATAATTTTTTTTCATTGGAGAGCTCGCCACCTCTCCCATGGGTCATTCCAGCAGTCCCTTAACAGTGTGCAGGTTCATGGCGCACGGATTGGCCAGTCGCCGTCTAGTGGTCCAGTGGCCCGGTCCACTTGAGATGGCGACGGCCTCGCACTATTGCGATAAGGGGATCCCAAACTACTACTACGTAGTTGTCTTCCTTTCCACCTGGGATAAACTGGGTTGACTGGTGCCAACTGCCATCGACAGCACCAGTGGTAGGATTACTGCCGTGGGCTTGGAGGGTGGCGTCCCAGTACGTGGTAAGCACAGCGAGGGGGCAGGAGCAGGGTATAAAAGGCATCACATACCCCCAAAGACCGCCGAAAGGAATCATGGCAATCAACTCTCTAATACCATTGACGCTGTGGACAAACCTTCTCGCCTTGGAACCTACCTAGATTAGGCGCTCGACTTTCTTCAGCTACCACAGCCGCCGCCGAAAGGACCCGGGTCTCCCACGCGTCAATCTCCTATCTATCACCCAACCGTCTACCGCCCTTTTGCCTCCTCCCTCTGGAGACTGGGCAGTAAAAGTCCTCGAAAATGGCGATCGCAACTGATAGCCTCGTCGCAGCAGTCGATGGTACTAGCAATGGAACCAATGGGAACTCTGGCTCCAGCGAAAAGCCCCACCTCGTCTTCTGCGTCGCCGCCGCACCCGGGCACACGTTCCCAATCCTGCAGATCGTTACCGAGATGGTCAACAGGGGTTACGAGGCATCCCTCATCGCGGGCGAACAATTCAAGGAGCAGATCGCGCGCACGGGGGTCCAGGAGCACGTCGCGATGCCAGACATTCTAGCAACCATGGACCTGAAGTCGCGCCTCAACCAGCCAGTCGGCCTCCCGCGGCTGGTCTGGGACATGACCAACCTCTTCCTGCCCGGTATCCCCGACGCGATGGCTAGGCTGGGCAGGCACCTCGCCGACATCAGGAGGCGACGGCCCGGGAGGAACGTCATCGTCGTGACCGAGACGGTGTACCTGGGCGCCCTGCCCTTCATGCTCGGCGCCCCGGTGCCGGAGGGGTATGACAGCTTCCCCAAGACGATATGCCTCAACATCATCCCCTACTTCGGCTCGTCCGTCGACACGGCGCCCTTCGGGCCCGGCCTGCCCCCGGACTCGACACCCTCCGGCCGCGCCCGCAACGAGCTCCTGAACCAGCTGATGAACACGGTCGTCTTCGGCGGCGTGAACGCAGCGCAGGCCGAGACGCTCAAGAAGCTCGGCTGCACAAATTCCCTGGATGTCGTCTTCTTCAACCTCTGGATCAACCACTACGACGTGCTCCTGCAGTTCTGTCCCCCTTCGCTCGAGTACCCGCGCTCCGACCTCCCCTCCGTGCTCAGGTTCGCCGGCGCGCTCCCGCCCAAAGCGCTCCCGCCCAACTTCGCCTACCCGGCCTGGTGGCCCGACCTGGACGGCAAGAGGGTCATCGCCGTCACGCAGGGCACCATCGCGGTGCAGTACGAGGACTTGGTGGTGCCGACGATGTGGGCGCTCGCGGGCCGAGATGACGTCGTCGTCGTGGCCATCCTCGGTGTCAGGGGCGCGAGCCTGCCTGCCGACGTCGAGGTCCCCGCCAACGTGCGCGTCATCGACTACCTCCCCTACGACGCGGTCCTGCCCCGCGCCGACGTCTTCGTCCAGAACGCGGGCTACGGCGGGTTCCTGCACTCGGTTGTGCACGGCGTGCCCCTCGTCGTCGCCGGCGTGACCGAGGACAAGGCCGAGATCTCCATGAGGGTCGAGTGGAGCGGCATCGGCGTCAACCTCAAGACGTCGACCCCGACGGTCGAGCAGATCAGGGAGGGCGTGGAGGAAGTCCTGAGCAACGGGAAATACAAGGAGAGGATGCTCGAGGTGAGGAAGGAGAACGACGAGCTGAAACCGTTCGATGTTGTCGAGGAGCACATTTTGGCGTTTGCTTGAGCGTCTGTAGCGGAGATGCGATCTTTGCGCTAGCTAGTGACTTTGAGATTATTTCCGGCACGTGCAGTCCGTCGTCTTCAGTGGCCAGGATTAGATTTATTATTGTTAGTAGTTTAGGTATCAAATGCGGGCTTTGGTATATGTCGCGAATGCCTCGCAACAATAGAACGGTCTTACAACCTCATGCGCTGAGTGTCTGGTGTACTTTCAGCTGGTCAATACAGACAATCAACGAGGTGACGGCCTCAGAGACAGGTCAATGCCACTGATGTACAGCGCGTGGGGGAAAAGAGGGAAATAAGAAGAAAGGAGCGCTGTCAGCTGGCTGGCGCCCTGTCTGGTGCACCATCGATGGTCTTTCAATCTCGAACACCAGAAGTGGCGAAATGGCCATCCATGGGAAAATCACGGCACACAAAACCGCGCCTTGATTGACCGGTCCGTCACGGATACACCACCGTCGGCAGGCGGCAATCCAGAGTGCGACCTCTACTGCGAGGATGCAGCCGCCCAAGGCGGTGGTGCCCATGAGACTAAGCAGGCTGCCGACGATGAATTTCGCGTGGATGGGAATACCTAACACCGAAGTTGGACAGGTCGACCGGATGGCCCAAATGCTTCGTTGGGGGTCTACACCTAGACACGCCTGCCGGTATTGTATGTAGGTCTTTACCATAAGCGCGTATGTACTCTCCTTGGTACTAACCGAATGGATGCATTGATCAGTTGCAATCAATAAGGTGAGGACGACATAGAATCAGCGCATATGGACGCCGCTCTGAAGACTGAGTTCCAGCGCTATTTGATGATGGAGGTTGTTGTAAGTAGCATTTTGGTTGTTCGCATTTGCTGTGGCCGAAACAGAAGTAGACGGGTTGGGGGTAATTAGGATGAGCTTGTCTGCACCGTCTGCATCCGGCAACGTCGCGATCCACCAGACGCCCCTCAAGCATAATTAACCAGTCCCGCGTCAACGATCTCGCAGCGTTCTGATACGATGCGCCGAGAACGGTTGAGCAAACTGAGTTAAACCCTATAAATAAATAATAATAAGAAGGGAGAGGGG
>PYSP01000381.1:0-31566 GCA_003049395.1 Pseudohalonectria lignicola
GTAGGTGGTGCGTTGTCTTGGCTTACTTCCATTTTTTGGTGGTCCAGATGTGGGGCGGTCCAGAAAGGGGTGTCTCGACTTAGGTGAGGCATCATAGGGTAGAGTGACATCAGGAGGGTACCATAGAGAGTCATTGGGGAGTTCAGCGAGTGATGTTGCGATCCCGAACGTGTCGAGTGGAAACACTTCTGGGGCCGAAGCCAGACTAGGCTGATGACCGGACAAGGCTCCGTAACCCCAGTTGTCCAGGGACACAAGAGGGTGAAACGGCTCGGACCAGGCTGCGGATGAAGACAGAAGGAGTTGACTTGGCTCTGAGTCCAAATGGTTAGAGACAACCTGATATTGCCCCGTCGTGCTCGGTATAGAGCTGTCCCAGCCGCTGATAGAGTCTGGCTGGGGGTGCGTGCCTGGGTAGTCAAAGTTGTGGTCAAAGCGGCCGCCGGTTGTGTCCCCGGGCGCGGGTGGGTTGAGACTGTCCGGCTCACACCGTGTGGAAAGCGGCTCTGAGACCAGTCGCTTGCAGTGCTGCTCGGATTTAGTTGCGGAGTTTGAAAGGCGTCTCTTTGTGCCCTGTGGCAACTCTTCGGCGCTCAGTGCCTGGGTGAACGCGTCGAAGGGGTCCATTTCTCAGTGCCTGGCATCCCAAGCGCGGGTGAGTACTTAGAACCCACGCGATGTGTTCATGTTTGCGGCTGGAATTGAAATTTGTATGAGGGCTGTACTCCTTTGGCAGGCCGCCCTCGTAAATGCCTTACACGTGATTTCAAGTCATATATGGGGCCTCAGATGCACTGCGCCTCCGTAGTAGCGGTAAGTGATGTGTTCGCCGGGGTACCGAGTTAGCTGCCAACACACAGATATTGAGCCTCGGCCAAACACAGAAATTTCAAAGATCAACCTCGTGCACAGCCTATCCAACTACAAACACCACACCACCAAGTGCGCTGAACCACTGCAGCAGAATCTGAACAGCAGGGACTGATGTCTCGACTGCCTTGACAGCCCTGGCCCAGGATGGATGGGGGGTGAGCAAGTCTGTTGTGATGTGGACCAGGCCCCGCTAAACATTGGCAAATGCCACGATGGTTCGAGGCCCGCTGAAGTGGATCGCTGCACCAAGCGGGCCCTGCCGAACTTTCCAGCAGCATCGCAATCGGCAGTCTGACGCCATTTATCGGGAGAGGATATTGCCTCCTTAGGCTCGAACGCCACATAACCGAGGGAAGAACGAAATAGCTACTACCAAAGTACAAACACGAGCAGCCTCGAAAACGGGGCATCTCTGCACAGCGAACGCGCCAACTGCCTCCCTTTACTGTTCGTCCAAACAAGATCTCTTCCCTCTCCCGACGGCCTGAAAGCCGCCCGAAAATGCGCCATCTCCTCCCCAGAGCGGCAACGCGGCTCCTCTCCACCCGCCCGAGACTCCCTCCCCGCCCGACGACAGTAATCCGACCCTTCTCGCTCTCCCACCCCCGGCCCGCGACGTCCCCCTTCCAGGCCGGGCCCTCGCCGCCGCGGCTCCCGCCGGGGGAGCAGGCCGAGTTCGAGCGCCTGCAGCGCGAGTCCGAGGCGGCGCTGCAGACGCACACGCAGACGGGCACCGGGTCGTCGGCCGAGCCCGCGGGGCAGCCAAGGCAGGGCGGCGTGGACGGGGGCGCGGGCGGCAGGGACGCGACGCAGCCCGTGGAGGGCGGCATGGTCCGCCGCGGCGCGCCCGCCGAGTTCGAGGGCGAAGTCAACCCGAGGACCGGGGAGGTCGGCGGGCCCAAGAACGAGCCGCTCAGGTGGGGCGCCGACGGGGACTACAGCTTCAACGGGAGGGTCACGGATTTTTGATGGGTGCGGAGCCGCCCCCGGAAGGGAGATGACGTGGCGACGCGTGAGATAGGCCACTGCCTTGTATACAAGTTTTGGGCGAGGGCCCCGTCCGGCAGAGCAGGATAACTATGTGCGCTCTGCGTACACGACAACTCAGAGGCGGACGAAGATGCTGGAACAAGGAAAATGTAATAAATTACTAGCTAGAAGAAATCGGACGTTAAAGATATCGAGAAAGAACAAGGCTCGCTATTAGAAATCGGTACTAAATGGCTCGAAATAACCACTCCCAAGACATGAGGAGTGGATATGCCATCTATATGGCCGCTGGGTTTGCCGTTGGCTATGTATCTATCAACTGTAGAAGCAAGAAAAGAAATTAAATCAACCAAAAATAAAAAGGATGGCCTCGTAAATATGGTAATCGCTGCAATACAACAGCAATAAGACTATGACATAGGGAACGCTGCGGGCCTGGAATTCGCACCCTCACCCAGGCGGTGTTGACGAGTGGAGGAGCCATGGGAACAGCCGGACCACTTCAATCAGTAGCACCATCCTTGACCTCAGGAGCGTCGGCCATCTCCACGTCTTCACGCGGCGCCAGCCCAGGTCCATCGCCACCAACAGCGGTAGCGGCCGGGGCGGCCTTCGTGTCGTCCGCCGCCTTCTTCGCAGCCGGACTGATTCGCACATTGTCGTCGCTCCGCTCCCGCGCCTCAGCGACGGCGTGAACGCCTACAGAAGCCGCCGCCAACGTCGCCGGCTCCGGGACGACCACCTCCTCCACAACGACAGGCGCCTCCGCAATGGGGACAGCAACAACAACAGCAACCTTGCCCACCTCCTCACTGCCAAGGGGGCGGTTCTCCTTATCCCCGTCATGATCAGCGACGGCAGCAGCAGCAGCAGCAGCAGCAGTAACCAGCCCTCCGCCGTCCCCGTTCCCCCCGCCCCCACCAAAGCACGCCTCCCTCGCCTCGGCAACGACCCGAGCAGCCGCCGCCCGCTGCCTCGGGTCCCCCTGCGGGCCCCGGCCCCCAATCTCCCCCGCCCGGCTGAGCTCCACCTCCCGCAGGGCCTGGTGCATCCTCTCGCGCCGGGCCCTACCCCGGAGGCGTGACTGCGCGCCGGCCCCGTTGGTCACCCACCGGAGGGCGAGCACCTTGAAGGAGAGGCCGTCATGCGCTGACGAGTGGTGGAGCTCGCCGCTGCTGCTCCCGCCGTCGCCGCTCGGGTGCGCATCGACTGAGGCGGGCGAGGCTAGGCTGCCGGCCCCGGCCCCACTGCTCCCGCCCCACTCGCGGCTCCTGATGCCGTAGCGCACCGTCGACGCGTAGAGCTCGAGCCGGGGCAAGATGAGGACGGTCACGTGCAGGTCCTTGTCCGGCGGTATGTTTACGGGCCCCGTCTTGAGCGGGGCGGTGAGCACGTCGGGTGTGGGGAGGTGCTCGCTAGTCGGGGCCGCAGGGGCCGACGAGGTCTTCTTGGACCTGCCGTGGGCGGCCGCCGGGGCCGGCTCCTCCGGGTACAGGCACAGCATGTCAACGTCCACGTCCTCGGGCCACTCGCCCCGGATCCAGCCGCCGTGGATGCACGCGGCCACCACGTCCGAGTCGTCCGTGTACACGTCCGTACCCCAGAGCGCCCGCCGCGACGTGATCTCCTCCCTGGCCGCGGGGACGAGGTGCACCTTGCTGATCTTGACGGTGAGGGTGCAGTTCTCCTTGCCCTTGATAACCTCCATCGGCAGAGGCTTGGGCGTCGACTTGAAGGCCGAGCGCGGGGGGCGGCCGGTATTGGGGTCGTGGAAGCGAGCCGGGGTGAGAGACACCTCGTACAGAACGTCGCCCAGGTGGCGGCGGGGTTTGTCGGCCACGCTGTCGAGGATGACCTTGGAGCTGATGACCTGCTTTGGCTTAGGGAGTATGGCCGCGGCCGGGCCTGAGGCGTTGGTCGCGCCGGCTGCGGATTTATGGGTATGCTGTGCCGATGAACGAGGTGGCACGTGGTGGTGGTGATGGAGCGCGCCGATCGCCGTTGGGGACGGCACGGAGCCTGCAACGCCCTTGACGCTCTTGAAGGGTGTGCTACTCGCGGAGGAATGCGCCTCTGTAGCGTGGTTGTGATGGTGGTGGTGGTGGCTTGAGGGGTCAGTCAGTATCCATGCTTCAGTACCAAATAGGGGTGGGCGTACATACTGATGGTGGCGGTGCTGTGGGTGTGCGTGTGCGTGGGTGTGGCCGTGGGCGTGTGCGTGGGCATGCGTATGAGTCTTAGCCCGCTTCGTCCTTCCCACCGGAGTAAGTCGTCCAGAACCGTCATCATCGATCCGGTTCTCCTCCTCCTTGATCTTGGATCGGCGCTTGCTGCGCGAGTTCTCCCGGCTGGGCTTCCCTGTGCCATCCATGCTGCCGTCGTGTGGAGTCCCGTCGGAGTCGTCCTTGCGCGCCAGTCCGGCAGTCGCGAAGGGAAGTTGTGCGCCGGCTGGAACGGGGCTTGAGAGGGCGCCGACCCCACTGCCTATGCCGGAGAACATGCGCCCGAACTCACTCTTAATGCCCGGCTCGCTTGCTGGCCCCGGCAGCTGGGGTTGGGCCCCCTGCACGGCCTGTGGCAGCGGGGATATGCGACCCTTGCGGTTGATCTCCTGTATGGCTAGCAGTCCACGTGGAGGTTCTCGCTGCGGTGGAGGTTGTTCCTCCATGACCCTACTTCGGGGCGAGTCGAAGAGCGGCCCTCCCTGGCCGCTACCATACGCGACTGACGGGCGTGGAGGGGGGCCGTCGGCCGCGGCGAGATCCGGCGGCGGCTGCTGCGGATGGGCATGAAGGATGTGCCGCTGGCGGTCTGGGGAGTCGTAGGGCTGCGGCTGTGGGCGCGGGTGCGGGTGCGGTGGCGGGCGGTGGGGTGCGCTCGAAGGTGGCGCAGAAGTTGGCGCCTGGTTTGGATGTGAGGAGGGCGGATATCTATCCAGGGGCTGCTGTGGAGTGTATTGGGGATGGTGGGAGCCGTACGAAGGCGCCGTCGTCGGCGGGTAGTCCGGGTGTCGAGGGGGAGGCGCAGGATGGCCTGCGGGATCGTATGGCCGCGGCGCGTGTTCATACGGTTTCATGTTCCACGGCATGTGGTCGCGTGGGTCCGGCTGACGGCCATAACCCTGAGGCGGTTGTCCCCTCGGGGCACTGTGGTGTCCGTAGTCCTGCCCATGGATTGGAGGCGGCCTACCAGGCTCCGCTCCGGATACACCCAGCTCGCGCCTCTCCATCTCGCGCCTCTCTTGATCACGTCTCTCCATTTCACGTCTCTCCATTTCTCGCCTCTCCATATCTCTCCTCTCCATATCTCTCCTATCGTATAGCCTTTCGAAGGCCTGTGACTCCATTTCCCGCCTCTCCAAGTCTCGTCGCTCGGCCTCTCGCCTTTCGGCATCACGCCGCTCAAGCTCCCTCCGCTCGCGCTCACGGAACTCCATCTCCCTTTCCCTGTCCTGTCGCTCCCGTTCCGACATGTATCGCGGCTGCTCCTCGTACTTCGGCACCCGTATCGGTCGCTCTGGATTGTACTCACCGGACGGCGGCGGTTCTTCCCGTCGAGGGTACATGGCTTCGTGGTGCGTGGGTGGTCCTGGACCTGGGCGACCGTGGTCCAATGTCCGACTGGGCGGCAGGCCTGGGAAGGACTTGGGCTGGCTGCTGGGTCGAGGCGGGATCGACGAAGCCATACGCGTTTGCTCTCTTGCCTGCTCGTTCGATGCTATTGGCGGGGGTGGGAGACGCTGGCTATAGCCTTGAGGCGTCCCGTATCGTGGCACTTCGGGTGTCGGATACATGGCCTGGGGTGACGTCGCAGCACTGCCCCGAGGATCAGCCCTCACGTCGTACGGCCGCTGACGGTCGGGCGTCTGTGGTCGCCTATACTGCGCATATTCGGCGTGATTCGGGTGCATCCGTGGCGACGCGTGCACCGCTGGAGCGAACGTCGGGCCCGCAGCGCCAGCTGTCGTGGATGGCGCAGGGTACTGAGACGGCGGTGCGGGATCTCGCGACGGCGCGGGGCCCCCAAGCATCGATGATATGGACATGCTGCTGTTTGAACTCCCCGTTCTGGCGATTGAGCCTAGCGCGGGCAGTTCTCGGCCGGATGGGAATGTTGTCGGGGGCCCAACCGAGACTGCTGGAGGTCTCGGCGGCGGCAGCCCATAGCCCGTCTGATGCGCATTCAACCCATGGCCCTGCTGCGGTGGCGAGTTGGGGGGGGGAGGCATAGGTCGGCTCGGGTGGGAGCCGGATTGAATTGCCGAGGCGCTGGGATGTCGCGAATGACCCGCGGTCGGATGAGCCGGTTGTTCGGGGTAGGTTCGGGTCTGGGAGAAGTAGTGAGGGTCGGACGGCCTCCGCTGGGGCAAGTGGTTGTGATGATCTTGATAGCCAGGTGGCGCGTTTGGAGGCGGATGCGAGGTGGGAGTATAAACGGATTGTGCCGGGGTTGGTGCTGTCGACGGCGGGAAGGGAGAGCGACTGAAGTGAGGTGAGGCGGCATTCCGTTGGGAAAACGGATGGTTGTGGTGTTGTGGCGGTTGTCTTGGGTCCATAATTTAGGTCGAAAGAAGGATACAGAGGGGGGGAATACACAAAGGCGAAGATATGCTGCTGTGCTAGCTGCTGTTGCTCCCCGCCCGGATTAGGGATTCGGGTTTTCTGGGTAACGTCCACTGAAGCCAAGGCCCTGTTTCTTGCTTTTTTCCCAGCTGTTCTCGGTGCTCTTGAGGCCCGCCACAATTGTCGAGTTCCGCCGTTAGGATCGCTGCGGCAATACCGACACACGTACTGATATCATGTGGTTGGGGACCGGAGGCTTCAGCTGGGAAATCTATGAAGCGGAATGGGGGAGAGGCACGTTGGGTGTTGTGGTAATGTAGAAGGTCAAGGGAGCTGTGGCATTTTTTCTTCCCGAGAGGAGCTGCATGACCAAATTTTCTTGCTGCATTTTTGGGGCAAGCGGCAAGCATGGATACCGGAGGCACTGACCATATTGTCCAGGCCCGCTGATTCCCCCGACCAGGGGCGGAAGAGCAGAACTTAGGCAGGGTCGCATCAGCTCACAGATCCACATTTAGACTGGACAGGGGTTTTCGACAAGCTGATTACGGTAGTCACCCCCAAAGGTTAAAATATCGGCTTGTGAATGGTTGGCAAACAGGTACGCATCTAATTCTTTCTTTCCCCACACACGACGAGGGACCCCAAAATATCGATGGAGGATTGTGTTTGGTGCGTTAGGCGTATGGCGGGATAGCTGGGATGATGGAAGGTACGGATATTTTTGCAGAACTGAGGCGCGGTACAACCGCATTAGCTATTCCTGGGCTGAAGAGTCCCATTCCCTTGCTTGCCTGCAAGCAACAACCACTTCCATGCCCATGCCATTTCCTCGATAGCCCAGCTGCTGCTTGCTTCTTGCTTCTTCATCCGGCGGCTGCGTCCTACCGTGACCCGCGAAATGAGACACTATACATTCACACTTCCAGCAAAACATCACCAGCAACGCTAGGTATGGCTAGGATCTGAGATGTGAAGACTAGAGAGAGCCAGACAACCAGCCTGTAAAGCGTGAATTATGGGTGCAAGGCCAAGGCTAATAAGTGTGACATGGCGTGGTCTCTAGTGTTGTCGCCGAACTCAAAGGCGAGGTAGGTACAGATTAAAAAGGGGCTATATAATTATGGGTGTGTTTGTGATTAAGAGCTCGGGGTTTTGATAGACGTAGGTAAATGTAGATGTAGGTAAATGCAGATGAAAACTATCTAGGAGTCGAACGCTGGAATGCGCGCTTGATGTTGGCTAGGTTTGCTGTTCAATGTAGTATTATGATGCAGGATGGAGGGGATGCGCATGCCTACAACCAAGCGACAGAAGGTGGTGTCGTATCCGTAAGTAGACCAGATCGGCGGAGCTTGGCTTGTTAGATTGGTCGCACACCCACCCAGACACCTCATATCAACTTCGCAATACATCTTATCCAGCTGTGAACGGCGAGTTAACCAATCAACCTAACGGCCGCTACTGCCTACTTCGGCACACACCCCTTCAACTTCGGTTGGCTTGATAGAAGGTTACCCAATCTGCATGTGGAATGCCGTGTCTTCGTTACACTTGCACGGGGTTGACGGCACCTTGTCGTCACAATTTTTTACGTTCCTATCATCCCAAACTTGCGCGACAGGTCAACTACTGGCATCCACCTAACTCCCTACCTAACCTACCTAGTAAGGTGAATGAGTCCATCTTTGCCAGTTATATCATCTCAAAATTAAGGGCCTCCTCTAAGTGGGTGCATATCCAGGTTAATGTGTGAGGATATGAACACAAATCGGTATCGGAGCTTCTGCGATGGAGTCAAACAGCACGAGAGTTGAGTTTGACAGGGCGGGGAATCTGAGGCATAGTTCCTCCCTTGTCTTGGCTGGCGTTGAGATGCACCGAGCCCAAAGGAAACAGCAAACAAACAAATGCAGGTGGACATCATTGAATGTCGGGGTGGCGGCCATGGCGCTCTTACTTTCAGGGGAGCGGCACCCGTGCCGGGATCTATGCCTGTGCTAATCACAACCAACACGTGGCCTTGGCATCTGCAAGCCAGCAGCCCAACACTAGACTAGGAATCCCAAATTTCGTACAGCAAAAGTTGTTTGTTTTCTGCTTCTTTTTCTCCCCGATCCTTTTCTCTTTGTGAAGGGGAGCTTTTCCCCAGGGGGAGGGCTTAACGGCACACTGTTTTCAATCAATTACGAGCCAAGGAATGGGAAAATTCACACAGCACTTGTATATATCTACCTACCTTAGATATGTGCCAACGGGTGCAATACGGTATACACGCCTAATTTCTCATTTACCCGTAGACCCGGCACGGTGCACAGTGCCACGATTGTTGACAGGCTGGATACCCCGAATACTATCATGTCCTTTGTCCCAGAGCAACTCGAGGAGCCAGACATGTTGTTATGTGTTCTGTGTGCCTAAAAATTCACCATCCCCTCCCACCCCGGATGCATCATTAGTTGCCCTCCGGTTATCCCTCCTTCTCCCGCTGACCGCCCGTCGTCCGGCAAGGAACGGGGGCCAACCAAGGGCACAGCCGCAAGCAAATGACTTGTAGTAGATGTCTATAGTACGCCTATCCATCCTCCTAGCCGTTCTTGTACGTCCGCTCTGTCGTTACCTGCTATCAAAATTCCGTTTACCGGCCACCACTGATCCGGGTCGCATTCTCGCGTCCTGGAGTTCCACACTCCCATGCCCGTGGCATTCCCCCGCATCGGCATCTGTCCTAGTAGACAAGCCTGGCCAGCCCTCCTGCATCCGAATAAGCTCGGTAACCCTTCGACAGCCGTGGTTGGCAATATGCCGCCTGTGCCCCTCTGCGTCCCATTGATAAGCCCTTCAGACGCCTACACCAGCCAGTCACAACAAGACTAAGGAGGCCACCGACATGTCACATTAAGTACTCGCTATTAGCGACAGGTGATACTATCCGTACTTAGGCTCGATTGCTTGAACGAGATATGTCTCGCGTTTGTTTTGTCTCATTTGGAGAATAATAAAGCAATTAGCAATCGTGCCAGAAACGAAATTGTCAATTGAACTGCGGTAGCCCTAGCATAATTAATCCCTCCAAGATTCTGGGAAATAAGTATTGTCAAACTCCGTCGGGTAACTCTGTATAATATAGAATATGCATAGAAACAACCGATTAAGGGCTTCAAACTATCAGAATAAAATAATATACAAATGAGTATACAAACGAAGCATAATTACCTCTCCTTATCCACCCACGTCTAACGCACGGGATAGTTTAAGACTTATATTACATATACTATCATATAATACGCGACGCGTTGCTCACCATTGAAGATCATGGCACCGCGTAGGATGTAACGGCTGTTAGCCACTAGGTCCCTGCCTGGGTTGCCTTCTAGAACACAGGACATTGATGTGACAGACTTTGCCGCCTTATGAAGCTTTACCAGGAGTGACGGATCTCAAAGAGGCGGACTAGGCGCGGCCACAATTTTAGCTTGGCATTATGTTTGATCCAGAAGACTCTGAGAATGTAGAATCTTTACGATTGCATGTTGTCGTGTATCCTAACAAATTATATTCTGTCAGACTGTCCCCCACCTCTCTTCCCACTATTATCAAGCTGGTACCCGGCCATGGACGACTCCCCGAATACGTCTGCAAATAGTGTATTTAGGTATCAATAATGATACCAGATGACGAAGATGTCGTGGCGGTGGTAGAACGGCTGATACGATTGATCATAGGCAGGAGGATGACCCAAAGTGTAACAACCCACGACAGCAGTACCCCGACCCACGCCAAAGCAACCGCGGTGGTACCGACGTGTCCAGACACGGCCCCGTAGGTCAGTACGCCGCTCATGGTGGCCGTCGAGGCGCTCGACATGTGCTGCCAGAACACGGTGATGAGGCTCAGCACTGAGGCGGCGAAGCCGGAGGCAAGGCAGGCCTTGTGGGCATACCTGGCCGGGAACAGCCTCGTCGGCTGGCGAGAGGCTCGCGACGACGGCTGCGTTCCTGATCCGGGCTCAGAGGATATTCCCGACCGGCTCGGAGTGCTTCCTCTACCCGGAGGGTACCAGCGGAGGGAGGCGAGGGTGCCGAAGCCGATGGTCAAGAAGGCGATTGCCATGATGCTGGGCAGAGATAGTGGTGTATTAGAGCTTTGTAGACTCTTACTGTGTTTGTTGCTATTTGCTACAAGGTGAGAGAGGAGGGGATGCGACTCACAGTAATGCACTGAAGACCACATCGCCCTTGAATGCCTGGGCGACATAGATGAGGTTCAGCGGGTCTCCTGCCCCCGAACCAGCTGGCGTTGAAGAATCTCTGACTGAAGAAGCAAGGGTGGCCGCGCTGCTGGAGCAGAGCCAAGGGCTCGAGTTGCGTGACAGGCATATGCTCATGTAGCCGACTCGGACCTCAAGGGATATCGTCTCGCTGGTGAGTGTCGAGAACACTGATGTGATATTTGTATTTACCACCGAGGGGTCGACGCCAAGATCGCTGTTGACAGCCTGGGTGTATGATAGCGAGAGGAGGTATATCGCTGTGAGTTTGTCGCTTGTGCATCCAGCCACGACGACGGCTGTGGAACAGATTTGTAGGTGAGGCTATATTAGTGGAGTCATGATTTCGCGACGGGAGGCCGCCAGGCTGGCGGGGCCGGTAGAGAGGCAAGGGAGGCAGGGGGCTAGGTTTAACCTACACAGCAAAACCATCGATGTTAGAACCATTACCATGGCAAAAAGCCAGAAATTCACACCATGGACAAGTCCTGTAACATCATGACGTTGTAGCGTTAGTCACTCGAGGCTCAAACATAATGTCTGATGAACGAAGCACAGCACGAGAGACTTGACCAGTCAGGCGGCCACTCGCCACTTGCTAGTGGCCTCCTGCTGGAAGAAGGATTGCGACCTCACTTTGCCACATCTTCTTAATTCTCATCCTGAGCTTTCTTTTGGGCCTTTTTGATCGTGCCGAGGATGGTACCGTTGACGATGAAGTACCCATTTCGGTTTCCTATCAGTCGTTCGTCTAGGAGTGTGTCGAGTCGCGTGTGATGGGCTAGGATATGAGCTGAGCTGACTTGCCGTGTCCGGTTTGTTGATTGTGATCTAATCTAGGCGCCAATGATGAAGTCATGTGACAGCATCGTACCTTTTGTCCAATGAAATGCTGCAGAAGCCAATTCGGGGGCCCGCCTGGGCAGCAGCCATTTCCAGCATTTGTGACGCGAACATTTCTCGAAAACAGCCACATCTGTTGACAATTTGGCGATTGTTATTTCAACATCCTCCACATGACCTAATGATGGATCAAGGAGGGGCGGAAGAACCCCAGGACACTGGCGCGGGGTCTATTGAATCCGCACCCCAAGCGAATCAGGACCAGAGGCTTCTTTTCCAAGCCGCCGTCTTAGGCGACGAAGAAGCCGTTCAAAACGCGTTCTCGTCAGGGAGCATCGGTGCTGACGCCAAACAGACGGCGCTTCATCTGGCGGTCGTCAAGGGCCACAAGCACCTGGCAGGCCTGCTCCTCAATAGCGGCGCCGAGGTCAATATCCCAGCTTTGGACATTACGGAACAGGAGGACAACTCCTGGCTTGCCCGCTTCCTGCAGGAAAACATTCCGGGCGACGCGACGCCAAATGGCGCCGCCCCTCCACTCCACCTGGCTTGCCTCAGCGGCGACGTCGCCATGGTGCAGGTGCTCCTGGACCACAAGGCCGACATCGACAGGAGGGATGGCGACAAGAGGACTCCACTGCTCTGTGCCGTGGCCGCCGGCAAAATTGAGGTCGTGGAGATGCTGCTGAAGCGCGGCGCAAACGCCAAAATCCCACTTCCCGACAGTACGACGGCCGAGGATCTGGCCGCCGGCAACGCAGATATGCTCCAGCGCCTCCGGACCAAGGTTCTACTTAGCGGGCCACAAACAGAGCGGCGAGAGAAGCCAGAAAAGGACGTCCGTTTTGCGCCGCCGTTGCTCCCTCCCCCGCCGCCGCTGGATGATCAACATCGGCAGCAGGCTTGTCGGGGCTTCGAGGCCACAGTTACAGAGTTCTACGTGAACGAGGCTGGGGAAAAGCGACTTGACGCAACAGGCCCTGTTTATGATCTGTTGTATGGGCCCGGGCCTAGTGCACTGCTTCGCCAGGCTCGAGAAGACCTTGTTGGCGGCAGGGAGCCGAGTTTTAGGTGGATTCACCTCCCTGCCAACAACGTGCGTTACCACCGACCCTCTCCTTTTCGGCTGCAAATTCTTTGTGTTTATTATTGCGACTTTGGCTAACGCGAGGGTTCGCCCCCGACAAGATGGCATGGGTCGAGGTCAGTCGGTCCAGGCGCACAACTAAAGAATTGACTAGGCTTTCTAACTTTTGATCATAGGTGTTGATGTGGCGCATCTATCTGGACCGGACGGGATCTATCACAAAGTACGACGATAAAGCCAAGAATGAACTGGGGCTGTTCAATTCATCCCTGAGGCCGATGTTCACCTCAAAGCAATTCACATATCTGCGGCCCGTTTGTCGCACTCTGCTTGTGAGCTCTCCCCACTATGCCGTGACCGTCGAGTGAACCTGGGAGTTAAGGTGTGCTGACTGTCTCGCCTTTCTCTAGCTAGACCAAGCACTTCGGTTTGGCGCTCCAGTCAGGAGAACTTTCTCCGTGGTACATATGTCCTTATCTCTTCGGAGCGACCCCTTCCCCGACTCACTCACCGCCTTGGCATGTAGGTTAACCTGACTTCCCTTGGCTTTGCAGATACCATACCTGCATTATGAGACAAACATGGGATACACACATATGTCGCGTGCCCTGGCTCATGCTTATAATTCCAGCCACCGCCCCCGTGGAATGTTCTCAACTCCGCACCCATATGGATTGAGCAGCACGCTACGTCCCCCACCTGTTGGCCATTCCAGAAATCCCGAGGTCTTCATAGTCAATGCAAAGGGCACATCGAAAAAGAAGAGTCATGCGGGGCCTCCCTGGCTTGGACGCCGGTCCAACCCCGACAATACCTCGGCAAGTAACACCATGACGGACGGTGGAGACAAGCCCGGAAATAGGCTCAGTGCTCTTTTTTCCGGCGTTGTCTCGACGATTAAGAACATATCTGCCCGAAGGAATATCGCAGACCAGCCGCCACAGCTGGGGGCGGACCTGGAAAGACAGTCACAAAGCAGGGGAATACGCGAGGGAGGGCAGGCCCAAATTCCCAGTCAATCCGAATCTAAGGAGCCCATGCTGAGAGGAGATCCTAAGGGAGAAGCTACCGACCACGAGGAAGGGCCGGCAGAACGAACCTCATTGCGTCCACTGCAGCAGCCAGGCACTATCAAATTAGGTGTTGATCCAGACATCAACAAGCGGGGCGACCACCAGGCGTCTCCAGCACCTTCAGCGTCCCTAGTTATTCCTGGCCATGATAGCAAGGCTGGCGAATCTCCGTCCAAGATCGACTCCTCAGAATCTAAGGAACGGCACTCACCTAATCTAGGCAACAATGGGGAACAGCCTAATAAGCTGACACTAACTGTGATTGAGGAGCCAAATCCCCCACTTCCAAGACGGCAGGCTACATCAACGGTGCCACATCCACCAGCACCGCTTATGCCCCTAGGACCACCACGGCTAGCAAGGCCTTCTGGAACCCCAGAAACATCAGAAACCCCACGACCCCCACGATCTCCACGACCCCCAGGGCCACCTGGACTATCTGGACCACGGGGGCCGCCAGGATTATTGGAATCCTTGGCAAGGCAAAGAATTCGGCACATAATCCAGGGCCCGCCCCCATCTATTTCGTGGTCAGGCGTAAACCTAAACGAGTCCCTCATCTGCGGATACCTGTTTCCTCGTGGTGGTAGCAGGTCATCCCTTCAGCCGCGACGGACTCTGGATCAGTACTTCTACCAGCATGTCGAGAGCACATCCCAGCGAGACCAGGATCAAGTCGTGTCCCGATACACCAGACAAGCAAACCAAATGGTGAAACTCTTCATGGTTGATCAGATGTGGATGTGGGTACTGAGCGAAGGTAAGGACGAACAGATGAAGGCAAGGGGACTGGCTTTGCATTTTGCCGTATTGTCATCATTCTATCGCATTCTTTCGCTGACTGTGGACTGGCTGCTGCAGATACGATCATCACATGTTGCCCTCTGCGGTGGTGGGCCTGGTCTCCCTTCAACCCACATCATGGCCCCCGCGAGAGACCACGGCCTGTCCCACCTTCTGGCGCCCAACCCCCACCACCACCGGGATGGCAGGGAACCTGGCCGGCGCCTCCACGGCACACGCCAGGCGGCGGAGGGGTTCCACCCCCACCAATGTTCTCAAGAGCTTCGCCGCCACCAGGCCCATCAGTCCCACCCCCTACTGTGGCTTCTCCACCTTCCCCGCCAGGTCCTTCCTCCCCAGTTCCGGCATCTTCTCCTCCAGTACATGGTTCTTCGCCTCCCCTCCCGCCTGCCCTGCTTCAACAAGGCGCGCACCAAGCACGGCGTGACACGGGGCATTCCAGCATGCCGGACATGCCGGGCCCCTCATTACAACGACCACCTCAGCCTAGTGGACCGGGGCGGCCGGCAGCGCCCAACTCAAGGGCCGCCGCGTGGCCGAGGCCTATTCAGAACGACCCGCTCAACATCCAGCAAGACATCGTGCGGTGGCTGCGCGAGACCGACCGACCGCTGGTCGACTCAGTGCACCGACTAGCCAGCATCATCGCGGGTGCATGCGTTCAGAAGTTTGATCCGCATCGCACTCACGATATGTTTCAGTTCTTTGACTTCTTCGAGCGGTCGATTTCTCGTGTGGTAGGTGAAGCGCATCCCTGAGTTCTGTTCGAATGCCCCCCTCCCCCCCACAATAAAGAATGATGCCTGCTTGGCGGCCAGACTAACGCCCAACGGACCAATTCTTCCTCTCCCGCCCTCTGCAGGTGGACAAAGCGAACGACTGCCTCGTCAGATTCCGCGAGAGCCTCCAGGAGCAGGCAGAGCTCAACATCATCGCGGAGACGGAGCTTCTCGTCGAGGCGGAGGACATCCTGGACGAGCTCCGCACGCTCAAACTGGTCCTTAACGACCAGGAGGCCGTCGTGGAGGACATGCACAGCAATATGTTCGCCGACGCGCCGAGGCCCTCCTGGGCGCCTGAGTCGTTACCCATCGAACCCTTGAAGGTGGATACGAGGGTGCTGCAGAATCATCTGTCGAGGATCGCCCACATGGAACTGATGGCCTCCAAGGCGAAGGATTCGGTGAGCGGTCGTCCCTGTCTGCCTTCCCTCTGTTATTTTGTCTGGCTAACACAACACAGCTGTACCATATCATGGACTTGAAGCAAAAGCAAGCCAACCTCTCCGAGGCCCTCTCTGCTCGGGAGCAAGCCAAAGAGGCAGCGAAGCAAGGGTTATCGATCGTTGTTTTCACTGTCGTCACCATCATATTTGTGAGTTGTCGTCTCGGCCTCTTGCCTTGCGATGGCCCCAACTTCCACTGACCTTTCATGCCACAGCTGCCGATCTCTTTCATTGCTGCAGTTTTCACCATCAACGCAGATGCATGGCCGACAGACAGTGAGGGGAAGGTCTCCTTGACCTATGTGATCAAGTATATCCGTATGTCCACGCCCCACATCCAATCTTGGCCCTTTGATTCATATGATCCACCCCTCGCAGCGTCTCAACCTCTGACCGCGCTTAATGCGACACAGTCGGCATCGGCCTCTCCTTATCAATGTTCTTCATCTTCCTCGCACTCAACCTCGACAAGGTGTCCAGCTGGTTCTCGAAGAACACCTCGGGCCTGACGCGCTACGTTCAGAGCATGGGCATCCTCGTGCTCGGCGGTGGCCTCGTCGCCACCCCCTTCATCGTCATCTGGACATCGACGCTCGCGGGCAGCGTGAAGTCCGCGGCGACGGTGTGCATCGCTATGCTGTTGCTGATCGGGAGCGTATGGTGGGGCTTCGACTACGTGTCAAAAAGTTTGGAGGCTGGTACTACGACTGTCACGACGGCTTCTTCGTCGTCGTCTGAGGAGATTTTAGATTGATGGGATGGAGACTTGATTTGGTGGGATTTAGTTGGATGTGAGAGGCTTTCGACGATAAAAGGCTATCCAGCATCGAGCTGCCGCTTTAACCCCCCACCCCCCCTCCCGGGTTCCCAGTGCGTCGTCCAATTCTCCCACCTGACTTTGCCTCTGCGCTAAGTGGCTAGTACTTAAGTGACGGCGCTAAGAATGTCCTAGCTGGCGTCTTCAGGACGACGCGTGCTATCATCAAAATATGGGTCCAACACAACACCTTGAACGTGTGCCATGTGCTTAGGCGCATCTCATGTATGGAGCTCGTGCTTGGAAGGACTATAACCCCCTTCAGGATGCCATCTTCCCCTTGTATTGTCAAGCTCTCGTCGTTTCATCAGATAACTATCAATATTGCGCTTTCCACCTATGTTCTCGGTGCTCTCCGCGGTGTACTAGTTCCACATTCCAAACTGACCCAGAACACTTGAAAGCCGCACCACTCTCTCCTCTCGCATGTGGCAGTGATGTGTAAATTGGATACAATGTTCCGATCACTTATTGTCCCCTTCAACGTCGTCGTGTCCAATCTAGGGTCAGTGTCCATTTTGTACCATTCCACTCTGGATGGGATGCCTGAAGGAGGTATTGAAAATGATGGTGAAACCGCCCATGCACCTGATACGGCTCTTTCCTTGCTCAAGCTGAGGCTGAGTTTGAAGCGTGTCTCTTCCCAGTGACCAAAGCTGTTGTTCCCCGGGACCACGAGCTCTAGATTGCCTGAAAAGAAGTTCCCGAAGGAGTGCGTCAGGAAGCAGTTGTTTGCGCTGCACCATGCTTCGGCTGGTGATGCATTCAAGATCCCCAGCCCGCCCGGACACTCGATAAAGAAGCTCCCTTCGTAGGAGCGATCTAGTTCCCGAAATATGCTTTGCTGGGGCGACACTAAGATTTGAGCCGCCCCGGTGCATGTAATACGCGTATAGGAGAAGCCTTCCTCCCTCGCCACCCACTTGGCAGCACTTCTCACGAACAGCCCGGGCCCGACCTTCTCGAGTATGATTCGCAATGGCCACATTGGATTGTTGGTTTCTGGGGACCACATATACGGGGGTCGAAGAACATAGACGTTTTGCCCGCTTTCGGTTATGCAGGGAGCCACTGTCGCGTGGGGCAGGGTGATTATCGAAGGATCTGAGTGAATGGAGGCGGCGCCTGCAAGATACTGCGATCCCAATCCGCTGTCTCCGTCCTTGCTCACGCTGCACCCGGCGAATAATTCCGGCGAAGGGGCGAACATTGGCAAATAGGGAGGCGGGTCGACGAGTCCGTGTATGTCCCAGAGGAAGATTGACAAGTCGTGGCTTTGTGCAAACAGTTCGCGTTGCAACCGAAGGAAAGCCTTGGTGAGGCCCTCCCCGTAGACCATGGGCATGCTGACGTCGAATATTCCGAGGAGGCAGTATGCCTTATCCTCTGTCACGCTCGCCTCTCTCTTGGCAGCCCAGGACATCCTCTGGGCAACAGGGATGGTGGTCAGGATCTTGGAGTCAACGAGCACACTGCCGTCTATGCCCGTGATCCGCGAGATGAGATCCTTCATGTACTGCTTGGTGCCGAAGCGGACCCAGTTCTTGTCGTAGAACTCGACTTTGCGGGGGGCAATGAGCTCCTGCAGGGTCCATCCGCGGGTGAACCACCTGCAGTAAGACATGGCTTCTGACTCATCGCCATGCTCGTCGCAGAAGAGCTGAGAGTCGACGTCCGAGAGGTATGCGTAGCAGATGGCTGTCTGTTGGTACCAGCGGAACATCGAGTTGATGCTCATCGAGAGCTCTGCCTGGTTCGTCTTGTCTATGCAACAGGTGTCGACCCATAGATATCCGATCGCCTGCCTCTGGGCTACCTTGCAGGCTGACAGGATCTTTGTGAGCCCTTGCCTTTCGGGCGGATCCTCACCGGAGATGGCGGAGAACTCCTGAAAGGTGACTTCATCGGTGCCCCATGTGTGAGACAGGATGGCGTAAGGTGGGACCTGCGACTCGAAGAAATGTTCCAGCCTGAAGCTGGACGCATTGATAAGCCGCATGGAGGATCTGAGGGAGGGGCGGAGGCAAGAAAGGACTTATGATCTGATGCAGAAAAGAGGTGTTAGAAGGTGTGAGTCTCGATCTAGTGGTGACTGGATAGTAGTGGAGTCTTTTGTACACGACGGAGGACCTGGCCCTAATTTCCTCAGGGGTAGGTTGGGAATCATTCAAGCTGAGAAGAAACCAAATTCCAATGTCGACTCGTCCTCGTTTGAGCAAGGTGGGGGAGCCTGTGCGGGATGTGCGGCTGAAGAGAGGAATTGTCTCCCCACAACGGGCACTCTCCCAATCCCACGGAGGGGTTCTCGATCCCATGAAGGGGCGGTCAGCTGATCTTCGCATAGCTGGAGATTGCAGACTTGCCAAGACGTCCCTGTCTCTCTACGAGCATCCACCAATTATGGTTGACATTCCCCTCGGTCGCCCGCCACTAACTAGCCTGATAACGGGGAGACCAGAAAATTATTAGGTCGAGACCCTTACTGCGTGAAGCACGGGCACCTTCCTGATCAGGCTTAAGGCCTGGCAGCTACGGTACCGAGGCAGCTAACAACCACATGGATAATTAAAGGCACTAATGGCAAGGACAGTGGTTTACAGACCACAATATAATGGCCGCGCACTGTAATACAGCGGCCGCAAACTGCAATTACAACGAATGGTTGTACGCTGCAATACAGAGGCTTAGGCTGCAGCATAACAGCCCAACCTGTAGCACAGCTACCTCAAATACAGTATAACGGCCTAAGCTGTAATTAACACAGCGGCCATACGTTATAATACAACAGCCGTATGTTCCCGTAATAAACCTGACTGCTGCCTTCAATTAGATCAACGATTTCTTTTACTGTTAGCGTTACCAGCAAAAACAAGTGCGATAGCGACCAGGAGTTAAAAGAAGCTGGCGATCACGTGTTAGGGGTCTTCCCCAAAATTTAGGGGTCTGTTTCGTGGGGTCACGATTGAAGTCTTGACTGCTTCATTTTGAGAATTTGACCTAAAATACAGGCATCAACTTTTCAGAAATTAGGTTTCGCAACGATCTTCTACGCAGTACTTCCCGCCACTTTCGCGGATACTCCTTTAAACCCAATGAGAGAGCTCGCTATCTCCCAGAAAAGCTTAACCCAACGTCAAGATAATGTCATCGATGTGTGACCGTGATGACTCCACAAATAGAACGGCACGCAGCCCGCTAGGAACCACGGTTGTGGTCTCAAAGGCTCAGAGCCGTCGCGTCCGTCTGAAGTAAGGACCGAAGATCAGCAAGACCCTCATTCGGCTAAAACGCGCACGTGAAAAAATTCAAATGGTAAGAACTAGCGACTCAGTGATTCCTGACAAGTCAGTGTTTAATCGAGAGTAATAAGGATGCTAGCTGTAAATTCCTCTTGTGCCTGAAGCCTCAACCCAGTCTCGACTGATCAAGCCAGCCCAAGCGCCAGCCGCGAAACCCGAGCCTGACACGATACCTACCGATCTATGGCTCGGGACTGACTCTTCTGGGGACAGCATATGTCTCTGGGAATTTAACGGTGCTCCTTGTGTTCTACCTTGACCATCCGCCGTCCCAACTTCGCACAGCACGATGTAACAACCGGATTCGGCAATGGTTCTAGCAAGAGAAATGGCTAATTAATATAGAAGGAACAGACGCAGCAGCACTCCAGCGAGCACCCACGATAGACGCATACGTTAGCGCGGTGGGTTGGCCCCTTGGGGTATATCAAATGTCAAGATGGACAGGTACTGTTGGTTCGTTGTGGCTCATTTTCCCCGTTGTGTTATCAGGATCGCTCCCTCCCTCTTGCCCAATATGAGCAACGCCGTCTACCACACACTCATTTGGAATCTCATCCTAGGCGCCCACGCCACAGTCATCTCACCGCAAGAAGGTTTCATCCCAAAGGCTAAGACCTTCACCGAGCTTGGCATTGCCACAGATACACTCTTGAACAGGGATTCTTGTGGCTCAGCAAAGATCGGGAACCGAACGCTATGGACCTGCCGTGACACGCAGTTCAAAATGGCAAACGGCCTGCCACAGCTGGCCGTCATATCTAGCACCGCGAGCTGGGCTGACTACCAGATCGAGTGCTCAAAATCCCTGCCGTCGAACACGCTTCGCCTGTACGGCGACCAAAACGGGAACGCGTACTTCCCGCTCCTGCAGGACGAGTGCAACATGAGCCAGGCGGGGATCTGCGAGGGCGACAGCTCCGGCTCCCGCTTCTCCATCTGGCCGGACAGCGCACCCATGGTGGTAGGCACGGCCGCCGGCGGCAGCGTGAAGGCCTACACCTGGATCAGAAAGTTCCGCGTCGATAGGGAGTTCCGGGCGGCGACCGATGACCCGGCCTCGACGCTGTATCGGATCGACTACACGCCTGCTGACGAGGCTAACACCGTCCCCCCTGTCAGCACCGTGGACCCGAACTTCTGGGCCGAGGGGGAGATATCGTACGGCAACTACGGGAACGTCATGAGGGACGGAGTGGCGTACCTCTACGGCCAGCCCTCCAACAAGAAGGTCGCGCTGGCGAGGGTCAAGGCCGAGAGTGTGGAGGACAAGGGCAGGTACGAGTACTTTATCGACGGGAACTGGACGGCCACGAGACCGACCCTGAACACCGCCGAGGTGGACATCCCCAACGCCTCGGCGGGGGGGCAGGGGACATACTACTTCTCGGATGTGTGGAAGCGGTTCGTCTGGATCGGGCAGGCCGCGATAAGTGTCGGGGCCGACTTCTTTATCACAACCAGCCCCGCACCTGAGGGTCCTTGGACGGAGCCTATGCTGCTGTACCGGGGGAAGGGCGGGAACTACTCGCTCGGGGCATATTCGCTGCAGGCACACCCGGCGCTCGTCGAGGATGGGTGTAATGAGATGATCATCTCGTGGACAACAAATGACTTTGTGCCGCCAGTCTCGAATGTTTACAGCACCCCGCTGGTCAGAGTCACTTGGGAATGAGGGGTTGGGTGGGGGTTGGTTTTTCCAGGTTGCCTCTGTCGAAGTGATAAAATAACTGTGATAATTACTAGCAGTTTGCCGGGCTCGAAGAACCGACGGGGTGAGGTACATATTGTACCTACAATAGCCGCTCTGCACTACATTGGCAAAATGTGAATTCAGACCTACTAATTATTGGGGCAGAAGTACTATATCACCAGGCCAGACTCATCGCAATAGGGCCTATACGAGGAAGAAGAATGATAAATTGTCGGTGCGTTTACGGTCTCGAGCGCGGACTAAGAAACAAGGGAACTTAAAATCTATCTTTGCGTGGCTGTTTTGGTAGTGGGGATGCTGCACATATTATAGGACCATGCCCCTCGGTGACTACCATGAACTATCGCCGGGGTAATTAAGTGGTATCGAGTGAGTTAACCAATCCCATACGCAACTGAGGAGGTCTCGAGATTATGGTCGATAATGCGAGACGGGCCTCAGGGAGCATCTTGTTACTGTCATGATTATATCTACTTCTTTAATAATTACTATGATGACAAGGAAGAGGATACTGTGATGATTTTGATCATAAAGTTGTGGTCAGCTTTGTATTAATTACTGCCTGTTCGTGTCCAGCATCAAAGGCAGGTATAAACAGGGACACCGGGAATTGAGTTTATCACGGTGAAAATGGTGAGGGCTGACTGTGGAACGTGGGTTGGGAGGGGTCAGCCATTTCGAGCACTCCCATAATTAATCTTGAGATTCAGGGGTGGGAGGCAAAATCGGGAAGAAACTAAGGGCGGCCAACATCAGGAATGTTGCCCCAGAGAATGCAATAACAGGAATGTCACCTGCGATCATGATGGCCCCATAGCTTAGATTGAAAAAATTGGCCAGCAGGATGAAAAGCCAGCGGCATATGTAACCGATTCTCCATTCGCTCATCCTGTTTGGTTCGTTCCTGGCTCGGTGCGATTCGGCGGCGATGTTCAGGGCGATGGGTATGGGTGATTTCGCGCCTAGGAACGGGGGCTGCAGGAAGTCCTTCTGGGTGGTGGAAACGTCCCGCCGTGGAAGAATTCGGTTAAAACTCAACGGGTGCACAACGCAACGCGGGCAACGTAGAGTGTGCCCGACAACTAGCCACCGATGAAAACCTTCTTCAAAATGAGCGCCAAGTCGGACCAAAAGATACGGAGGGAAGGAGACTCTTACATGCCGGCCTCGGCTGGTGAACAAAGAGAGGTGATCAACACAAATTGTTCGGGGGAGCTGAACCTTTTAATCAATACCAACAACCATCAAGCCAGGCGTGCGAGGATGGCTAACGTCTGGCACTGCTCGGGGCAAACACGACAAGGAGGAGGAGCCCGACACTTGAGAGTGACTCACAAGCGGAGCCACAATAGCACAAAGGGCCATTTCAGCGACCCCATGTAAGAGGGGTCGATTAGTGAGTGAATTCGATGGGGATCCCTCAAATCGCCGTGAACGGAGAGATTGGAAGATCGATTTGAATGTCCTTGCGGTATATTCTTCCTCGTCACGGCATATGATGAGTCCTTGGTGGATTCCGCCACCAAGTAGTGATGGCAGAGGTTTTCGGCTAATTGTGCGTTGAAACCCCGAGCGCAGGATTATAAATTGCTGTGAACCCAGATAGCCCCCTAGATGAATGTTAAGTTCCATGTTCTTGCATTCCAGTTATCGTTCTGACTTCGACTTGGACTGGTCGTAGCCGGGCATTAAACACTTGCTTATCACAGCCACCAGCCTACTGCGCACCATTTCCGTGTCGAGTCGACCTTCGGTAGATAGGTCCATGGATACATGCATCGAGGTCAAGAGTTCCTGCCTCGTTACGATGAAAGGCGAATACCTTCCCAGGATACACTACGAATGCATGCCTAACTAGGTAGGTAGATAGACAGAGCGTGAAGCGAGTACAGGGCGCCTGAAGATAATCAGAAGTAATTATGTACCATATCGTCAGGGACACTTGAAGGACAGAAATCATTCACTTTCAGTCTGGAGCAGGGCGATGTCTTGTGGGATGTAATTAGTTCCGGACACGGAAATAAGTGCGAGGGAAAGAAGGCACAGGGGTTCAATAATTGCAGGTGGGCATCTAGCAAAGAAGAATAAGAGGAACATTTGAGTATCGCAGGGAGTAATTAGCAAGAAGACTACAGTGATCAATACCAGTCTAGTTGCTCGTCACTGATATATTTGGCAAAAAAGCCAGAGTCTGCCTCCTAACCATAAGCCATACATAGGTAATTAATTACATGGACGATTGCAAGGGCCCAATGAACTGACTGATGGTGGAAGTCACTAGCGTGGTAATCGAGACACTAATTAGAATGGAGAATAAAGGCCAGGAAGCGCAAACTGGCTTCCTGGGGGCAGGAAGGGATTGGATATTTAACTTTTGGGCAGGAGCAAAACAAGGAAAGATAAGGCCACTCACAGCCGGGCTAACGCCCCAATTGCGGTACCCATTCCGGCGTACCGGCTTCGGGCAAGCCTGGGGTGATGCCGATGTGGCAGAGCTGTACTTCAGTTTGAAAGTGCCCATTTCCAGGGGCGTGACATTCCCATCGAGCACATCGGCCGGGATCATCTCCGGCTCCAGCCAGTCAGAAAGCTCCCACTCGCCGGCTATCGGGAGGTAGTAGCAGTTCCCCTGAACCATCATAATAAAGATAGCGATCCAAAGTATGACAAGGGATGTCTCGGCGATGTAATCGGGGATACAAGACATCCTTGTGGAGAGGAGGGGGACGATAAGCATCAGTGGTAACACGATGGTGACGCAAGTCTGTATGCATGCGGTATGCCATGGGTCAGCTGGGTTTATCTGCCAGGATGGATTGTTGGGCGTTGAGGGACCTACAGCGCATAGTAAAAGAATAGTACTGGCCCTCAAAGGCCCAACCGAGACATCCCAAGCTAATAGAAGAAAGGAGAAGATAAAGTTGAATAACAACGACAAGATGGAAGAGAGGATGGCTGGTATGAACACCCCTGGTGCAAAGTATTAGCCCATGTTGTCCAGTATATTGGTCTCGTCTGAAAGTGGGCAGGGATGGGAACTTTCCGTGTATAGTTTTCTGATGTCAAGGTGAGTGGTGGCTCCATACCACGAGCGCAATTTATGAGTGATGGAGAGAGTCTTGGAACTGAGTGGACAAGTGTTTTCATGAAGTGAAGCAAGGCGATCTTATTGGGAGCTGGGCTTTTAAGAACGTTAGATGATTCGGACGTGCCACTAAGAAAAGAAACCGTAAGTCCACCAAGAATATGGCGTCTGGCGTTTGCCTAGGTAGCCTCTCAACCCTGGCGTTTTCGGAGTCGCTTAAATGCCCGGCCGGGAGTGGACCTGGGAGATGACAGATGAAGTCAGACAAGGTTGACTGAGAGGTTAGATGTGGCCTGCATGGTCTCCTGAGCGGCGTGACGGTTTCATGCCTGGCCGCAAGTATCTGTTCTGTCGGGTAGTCTGGCAATTGTCTCAAGTCGGACTATTACGATCGTAGATACCCGGGAGAGCTGTTCAGAGCAGCAATGATTGCATGACTCTTTGCGTCTGTGTGGGCGGACTCGGCAGCTGCAAACGCCCCCAACAAGAAGCCGATTAATGGCCGCAGTCAACAATGCTCATCCCATCCCCGACCGATATCTCTACTGGCCAACCACGCTTCACTCCCGACACATCGATGTTGTTCCTTAGGCCAAACCCCGCGACGAACAACGCTCTAGATGCGCCGTAGGACGCGAGAAGAACAACCGACAGCCAGTCTTCGCTCCTCCACGATGAGGGCTGCAGCCGGCCCTGCACCGCCAGCCCGGACATGAAGCCGTACATGATCGATATGTCCCACGCCAAAACGCCAGCCTGTATGACCTTCCACAGGCCGAGGTCGCCCCTCACGGACGGGTGCCGGAGCACGATGCCCTTCACGATGGCGGCGAAGAGGAACGCGCCGGAGAGCGAGGTGATGAGGGTGTCGTGGAGGACGTCGCGCCTCACGAAGGTGGATGGGATGGTCGCGTCCAGCGCCCAGTCCTTGTACGTGCTGTGGATGACTGCTGCGGCGGCCGAGTTGATGGGATCGATCCAGGTAAAGAGGATCCGATAGAACGCTGGGATCTGGGCTGCGAAAGTCGAAATAGCGGGGTTTGATGCAGCCATTTTTGCTGTGGATTTTGCCCTATCGAGGACCGTCGATTAGATTGTCGTTAGAAAAAGGTTCGAAATAGAGAGATTAGAGGGGTTGAAGCCTTAGCTAGAAAATCTGAATTCTTTTGCCGTTAACCATGGACTAACGAGACGGCCCCGCTTGAAGGATCGCCGCCAACCTGAAGATCCTTGCCGCTTACCTGAGCACTTGGACTAGAATGGAATAACGTGTTCAACAAAAAGGGCTGCGTATCAGGGATTTGGTGTCTAATCCGAGGATCCGAGTCAAGCGTGGAAGCATTCAGGGCATCTACTAGGCGGGCAGGCCTTAAGCTAAGTTGGCCCTGTCAGAACCAAGCCGACAGTTAGCACTAAGGGATACCTGAAGCCAGCGAAGTAATAGGGCGCACATGATTTGGGATGTCCGTCCTCAAGGCTGAGGCCTCCATATGGATGAGCAAGACTGTTTGCTGGCCAGCGTAGTTAGTATTATAAAGAGTGCAAACGAGTGTGAAGAAGTGAAAAGCAATCGTAATAATTATCATAAAAAAAACCCCAGCACCGTCGTCCGTTTACCCGACGATACTCTCAACACTTCTATCATCAGCCTCATTTATCACTGACGCTCCTGTTGCCTCCCCGCTCGACATCACTCCATACCTATGCCCACTTCATGCCCGTGCCTCATCGCCTCATGCAACCTGCGCAGGCTACTGTCCGCAGCACGAGTTCTGCGTGACGCCGCTACCGCAGGAGGTAATCGAGTTGGGCAGGCAGCTGCGGCCCGGGGAGGCGGCGCAGAACTCGTCCAGCACGATATGGTTCCCGCTCGGCGGGTTGATGCACCAGAACAGGCTGTTGTACTCGTGGGTCGCGTGGACCGGGTAGCCGCGCTCGGCGAGGGCGGTGTCGACTCGGCCTTTCCAGAGGTCGAAGTCTAATTGGATTTGTCCACATGCCAGTATTTTATTGTTGTTACATTATGAAAGAAAGGGACATGGCAGGGAATTTGACAGAAAAGAAGAAAGAAGCTGTCGTGGAACCTACTCAAGCTAGAGCCGCTGAGGAGCTGGTAGCCACAGTAGAACCGTCCGTAGGTGCAGTTGGTACTGATCTGGGCAAGGGCCTGGCCCGAAATGGCGACGGTGGCTGCCACGAGTGTGATAATGTTGACCATCTTGACTGAGTAGAGTAACTGCCACGGCTAGGAATTTCGGAGCCTTTGATGTTGTCTTTAGCGTTCCTTGTTTCGGAGTGATGTGTGCAAAATCCAGACACTTCGAGAACTTGAATGCGATAACTGTCTTTATACACAGTTTCTCTAGCTACTCCTCTAAGATAGCTACATTAGTAACCCTACCTGCTAATAGACAGAACTGCAACTTCGGCCCTTCTATTCGGACTGCCCTGAGGCGGGCTCATGTCGCTTAACTGGACGAGTTCTTGACCCGATGACGATGATAAGTTTGTCTCCAGAGGTTAAGTTCATGGATCCTACGGATGATTGTTTACCTTTCGACATTCTGTAGGCGGAGACTGGTACCGTACGGAGGTGGGTAACATTGGGAATCTCACCTCAAGTGTTTGGTCTTGGGTGAGAAGCTAGCCCTTCCTTGTTTCTTAGCCACTAATAGAAACCAAACCAAGCTTGTATTACATAGCATGAACGGTCGCGTTCGAGTCGCTTAGTAGGTCATGGTCTCCGAAGGGCACTAACACTAGGGAACTAGTGCTGAGTCGATTAGCTCTTAGAGACTCTGGCAAAGTCATCGAACCAATCTTCAAGTAATCTCGACAAGAGCGTGAAGTCCAATGCCCTCTGCTGCAACCTTGTTAGTTCGTGTTAGGAGCTAATCTGAAGAACTCTTCTCGTCTTTGAACCCCGCGAGGTCTACCGTATCTCCGTAGCGTAACTAGCTTATTCGTATTAGGGATTTTGTGACGCACAACTTGGCTAACTTGGGTAGGCATTGGTTGACTAACTAAGACCTAATCTTGACTATCTGTTGCTAACTGGAGGCTACTAATCATAATAGGGCTGTTTAATGCGGCTCGTCGTTGCCGAAATAACTGTCTGAGAGTTTCTGAGGAAGGAATTGAAGACATTGAAGCTTAGAACGAAAAAACGAAGTAGAGGCTTTCTTCCGCCTAACTGCTTCGAAGTGTAAAATATATTCAACAGTTTGTTCATGTCGGGAAAGAAAGTGACATAGATAACGTAGGTAGGAGGGTAATTACCAACCTCGCTGCGCGTCCGCAAACTGCGCCCTACAAAGAACCCCAACCCCCACGTTCTAGCAAGAGCTTGTCCCACTGAAGCGAACACCTGCAATGCCCCGCCGGCGGTCCGGCCCGCCATGGTGCCGGAAGCTACGGTCGGCTCGGTAGGTAGATAGCAGTATACGCTTCCCGAGTGGATTTATGTTCGATCAGTATCCTAGCTACCCATTCTAGCGCTAGTTTTAGTCCCCGTCGCGTGATCAATAAGATTCTTCTACCTCTCACCCCTTTCAAGCACCTTGTTTTCTCCTAGCTAGCGCTGAAGTAAGCCTAACTAGACTAGCCGGATCTAGAAATGTTTTCCTCGCGACAGAACTTAGCAGATCTGCCACTGCTGTCACAACCACACATCATTAGAATTTCCAAGGAGAGCTATCGTAACCAAAAGAATTACGCATCCCCCTTCTCAAGCTCAGCCTCCAGCTCAAGCACCTTGGGCATCTTCACCCCACCAACAGCCACCTTGCTCAAATCCGTTTCGTACCCGTCCTCGACCTCCGGCCACGGCCCCATGGGCGTGATGGCGTGCGGGTTGATGCCGTGGTGCGACTTGGTGTAGTTCTCCTTGATGTGCCGGAAGTCCGTCGTCTCCCTGAATCCGGGCACGTTCCAGTAGAGGTTCTTCAGCCAGTTGTGCACCTGCGGGTAGTCATGCCGGACCGTGCCCAGGTTGCACTTGAAGTGCTGCACGTAGACGGCGTCGAAGCGGATCGCCGTGGCGTAGGCCCGCACGTCCAGCTCCGTCAGCTCACCGCCGAGGATGAATGGCCCGCCCTTGGAGGCGATCAGCCTTTCGAGTCGGTTCAGGGCTGCGAACACGATGGGGACTTGCCTGTCGTAGTCTTCCTGCGTGGTGGCGAAGCCGGCCTTGTAGACGCCTATGTTGAGGTCACGCTGCATCCATGTTGCCACCGTGTCGATCTGTGATTGTAGGTGTGGTGGGTAGAGTGTGACTGTGGCTTTGGGCTCGGGAAGAATCGTGTTGAAGGATGTCTGCAGGTCACGCAGTAGCTCGGCGGATTCGTTGTTTACAATCGTGTTGGTCTTGGCGTCCCAAAGCACAGGGACGCTGTACCGGCCCTTGTACCCCGGGTGAGCCTGGAAATAGAGCTCATGCAAGTAGTTCAGGCCGAAGAGCGGGTCCGGGTCAGCCCCGGAGTACTCGTCCGAAGAGGCGGGAAACTGCCAACCGGGCCAACCATTATCGTCGCCTTTAGGGTATGGTTTCACTACGGTGATCGGAATGATGTCCTGCAGCCCTTTGAGGTGTCGGACAAGGTTTGCACGGTGCGCGAAAGGGCAAAACAGTCCTTTGACAATTAGCGGAAGCAATCAGGGATGCCGACTGGGCTCTAGGAATGGCAACGCTGGGCTCACCTATATAAAGTCGGTAGCGGCCTTTCTCGGGTGTGAACGTCCCGTCCAAAGTGACCTTTCCGTGCCAGGACTCGCCCGTACCGGCGAGGTGCTGGGCGACTGTCGTCGGTTCTGGTCTTCCTAGTTCCATGTTCTTCGACTTGAACCTTATTAGGTGATGGGAGTCAATTCGTGGACGGTGGGCATGATACAACTGAAATAGGCCGGATGACAAGCCCGGAGCTGGAGAGGCTCCCGGAAGTTCAAACCCCACTGCACTAATGACGCATTCCCACGTGCAGAAATTATACAAGCTGCACTCGTTACGGTCACGGCTAGCTGCCTGGTACCTACCTCCTCATAGGAGACGCGTTTTAACATTATACTGCTTGATCCGAGGAGGGGTTTCTTCAGGGCACTTAGTTGAAATTGGCATCGGAATTTGTAGAGTATGAAGTGCGCGCCGGGAGCATCCATAAGTGGAACAGGGCAATTCACGCTTTCGCTTTTGCCCTGACTCTCATGCAAATTTTTGTGCCGCCGAAGGGCATGGCGGGGTCGGTTTCCACCACGTCCTTAATCGGTGATTCGGCATTCGCTCGATATGCCGGGAGGAAATTTCAGTCGATAATTAGCTGCACCGCAAATAGTATAAGCATGCCACACACTTGCCACAACAGCAGGAATCGACGACGGGACTCAGACAGAAATGGGTCTGAGCCACTCGCGCCTGTGATTTAAAATCAGTAATGCCGAAGGCCCGAAGCTGACAAATGTAGAAGGGGTTCCAGTGCTAGAACTGGTGAGCGGTTGAAGGGATCTAGTGCTGAGCTGATGTTTCGGGGGTACGTAGTTGAGGCTTGGCATGGGGCCTCCGCCAACGGGGGACAAGATGCGGCATCCATATATGCGATATATACCTACGTATGAGCAAACATTGTTCAGGACACAGGGTTTAGTCAGGGTTTGAGCTGGTTCGTCCAGCCATCACCTGTCGCTCGCAAAATCGGTTTCGAGTAATTACGAGGTCCAGTGGGCTGTCTTGGCGAATTATCGTGACATTCGTAGGAACCAGCTTCAATGTAGCTGCGGGTAAGTCGCTAAGTCGCTGTAAAGTGAAAGCCGGGTAGGGCTCGCTGTTCGCGCTTCGCAGTGCCTAGGTGTGGAGCACCTGGGCCACATTTATCGAGTCAAATGGACATCGGCACTTAGATAGCGAGGATTTGGCTTAGAAACTAAACTACATGTAAGTCGAGACACCCCTTTCTGGACCGCCCCACATCTGGACCACCAAAAAATGGAAGTAAGCCAAGACAACGCACCACCTACAACAGTCAATTCCCAACGCTCTAAGCTACTACAATACATGAAGCTTCGTCTGTAGAGACTACAGACCCTTCAGATTCTGGATCTTCAATNACAAGGCGCTGGCTAAAAGGACGTCCTTTTATTGGAAGCTTTTTTAGACCTTCGCAAATAAAAGGCGTTACGTGGCGTTAGTCCCGTTAATCTTATTAAATAACCCCAGTTATGCTCCCACCTCCTTTGTTTTGTTAATAGTCTTCCATACAACAAGGGAGGACTTTAAAGCAAAATTAGGCGTTCCCCTAGGCCTGGGGGACTTATCCCCCTCTCCCTTTCTCCTCTCAGCCCTCTGGGACCTGTTGTTTTCTAACAAAAGTCGGTTCCCAAGGGGCTTAGCTATATTCACCGGCCATAAGCCAGTTACAAGCCACCCAGCCTTTATATTATGCCCAGTTAGGCCATCCGCCCGGGCCTTCTGGTAACAGCGGAGGAACTGACGTTTATCGGCAGCCGAGGAATCAGTTAAAAAGCCCGATTTTAAAAGGTGCGCGCGGTACGCTTGTTTAAGAGGGGAGAAAACAGAAAGATCAAGGGGCTGGAGAACGTGAAAGGAGTGAGGGGGTAAAAAAAGTAGATAAATATTATAGTGATAACATTCCCACATAAACTCTGTTGTTACGTGGCTCCCGTAGCCGTTTAGTATTAACAATCTTATATTTTAAAGGTCTCCGGGCTAGGTCTTAGGGATGAACACCTTCTGGAGCCACTCTAAGCCGGTTTTATCGTCTATCCAGCCGTTAGGGGTCACGGTGAACTTCTAATCCTTAAAGGCTTATAAGTCTGTTGGGAACCACTGCTATTAAACCGTCATACCCTTGAAAATGACAAGGGGAGGGAGGGCAGTCCCAGTAGCTGAAATGCATTCGATAAAGGAGGTCCAGA
>PYSP01000382.1:0-23703 GCA_003049395.1 Pseudohalonectria lignicola
TTTTTAGTGACCTTGAGTGTGGTAACTAGCAATTCTTAGCGCATGCGCAAAGTAAAGAACCTCTGCAAATATAGGCCTGACGACCCTGTATTTCAAGAGGCTATTTAAGGATATAGAAATTAGCCAGATCTAGTAAGGATTAGCTGAGTAATTTACTAAAAGGTAAATGAGGTCAGGGGTAAGTAAGGCTTGGCAGGCTTGGCGAGCCTACCCCTAATCTAATTCTTCCTTTTTTCAACAATAACGTTACCTACTGGTAAGGTCCCAAGCCTACCTCAGCTATTAAGTCTTGTCTGAAGCCCAGTCATCCTTCCTAGATCCCGTCACCTAGTAGAAGTCTCGCCGTACTCGTACCCAAACACAAACCCATTGATTAAGTCCGCTGGTACCTAGTATACCAGTAGACCCTGATTGTCACACTTAACTTAATATAAACGCCCATAGCAGCTGCGATAAGCAGGAAAACTAACGACCGAGCGCCAGCCCTAACCTATAGGAGGTAGGAATGCAGCTTAAAGACCACGTACACGAAGGAGCGAGCCGCCCTTAAGCAAGATATACTAGTTATTCCTTGTTTTACTCTGTATTTCTCTCTATTACTTTACTCACAAGCGTTATTTCCTTGTACGTAGCTGCTCGGTAGTCGCTAGCACGTTTTATCCCCCTCGGGAGGCAGAGATCTGGGCAGATTTCGACCTATAGATGTTAAATAAACTCTCTCTCTCTCTCCCCCTTAATACTAAATACAATTAAGCTAGCAACTTAAGCTTAAAATGGAAAAGTATTAGTAATTATATAAATTAACTTAATAACTTATATAATTAAAGAATAATTATCTAATTTATCTTAACTATAATAAGTATATTAAAGTCTTGGCGCTTTGGTTACTAACAAAGGTAATTTATCTAGCTCCTGGTAAGTCTAGATCACATGCACCTAAGCGTGCTATATAGAGATAAAAAAGGGCTATTTAAGGATATAGAAATTAGCCAGATCTAGTAAGGATTGGCTGAGTAATTTACTAAAAGGTAAATGAGATCAAGGGTAAGTAAGGCTTGGCAGGCTTGGCGAGCCTACCCCTGATCTAATTGTTCCTTTTTTCAACAAGAGAAAATGTAGGGTCTTCTATAAGAAGGCCTTACCATCGCCGCCGTGACGGAGGCCGATTTTCAGCCAGTGGCTTGATCCTTTGGGGGTCGCATGCAGCCACGCGAAGAGCAATAGGACTGCCAGGGTCTCCTTATTTTTGCATTTGCATGTCCGCTTCCTTCTTGTCCCCCATCTACTGATTCTACCATTCTAATCTCAATCGTGGACTTTCCTCTTAGAGATAAAGATCAACAACGAACATCAAACGGACATAGAGATATTTCAACCACGAGAATACAGACTCGTTCCCCGCAGAACAGCATGTGGCTTTCATCTCCACATTCCTGCTGGCACTATCAATAGATAGACGTTAATATCCCAAGCCAGCATGGCAACACCACACACTGGGAGCAATACTGTTGGAGCATAACTGAGGCTGTGAATTACACATGACAATTTCCCGTTCCGCCAAATGTTGTTTTATCCTACACCCTCTCCCAGCCTATAAAGAGCACATCACGGCCGCGCCTCGACTGGGGCAGCAAAGAGCTCGACGGGCTCAGTTTGATCTGGTTGAGGTTCTCCGTTCTCGTCCAAGTTGAGATCATCCACGGTCAAGTCAGCCATCAACACCTTCGCTCTCTCCAACGTTTGGACGGCGGCATCGATGGGCGCAAATGACCATGGCGCCCCTGCAGCCCGCTCGCCCGAGGCCGCAGTGGGCGAGCTTCGGACAAAGTCTTTTGCTTTCGAGACTGCCAACGACCAGAGATCGCAGAAAGACTGGAACAAGGCCTCCAAGAGTGCGGCAAGTAGCGCCGTGGCGGCAACGACCAGCCGGATGCCGGCGAAATCGGCTAGCATTTGGAACACCTTCCCACCCATGTTCTTTCGCATCTCCAAGTCGTTGGTGAACTGGAACGAGCCGTCCGCCTGCTGGAACGTGACAATCCGAAGAACGAATTCCTTGGCACGCCTACTCGTCTCTGTCGGCGCTGTTTCGCATTGTGTCTGCACCATTGAGGTCGAGGACGGAGGGTTGAAGGTTGGAGTGTACGTTGGGAAATCGGGTACGGAACTTTCGGCAATCGGCGATATGGAGCTGTACATCAAGGTGCTGGACGATGGGTGTCCATGCAGGGCTAGCGGTTCTGAGAGGTGCCTGCCCATCGCGGATAACTCTTGGAGGTCAGAATTATCCACGCCCCAACCCATGGCCGTAGAGTGGGACGCAGCCACACCCAGGACCACGGTCGACGACGGACTAGTACCAAGTTCGGAAGCAGTTGTAGTTATGCGAGGACTGCTGGCCCGATCCGCCAAGCCGTGATGAACGAATGGAGACCGAGAACTGTTGGCCCGATCCGTCGACCTGGGATGCAAGAATAAAGATCGAGCGCGATAGTTCGGGGCCTGCAGCGCGTATGCTTGGCGAAGAGGCTGAATCGAGTTTCTATCGCCGCGCCCGCTCGCGGCCTCACTCCAGCCGTCGCCGTCACGATCACGGCTACGACCGGAGCCCCCATCCCTGGGAGACCCGTGGCCAGGCCCCCCTGCACTTTTTGGTGCACCACTGGCGTCAGCATCGTCGTCACTACCGTCGTCGCCATCGTCATCGCCCTCAGAGGACAGGTGGTCGTCTACGGCCTGATCCGAGCCACTCTCGCTCTCGGTCTCTTGATCCTCTTCCTGGTCCTCTCCGGCAGGCAGCATACCTAAACTCCGGAAAGCTGGTTGGAGTTGCCCTCTTGGTCGGGGGCGTAGCAGTCCCAATTCGTTCTCACCCGCGTCTCCAGGGCCACGGACCTGCGCCCGGGCCTGTATCGCATCCGCTATCGCCCTCACAGCGACGAAGCTCGTCCACTTGGATACCAAGGACCACTTGCAGCCGAGTCGCTCGCCTTCCTTGCGGACGAGGTCGTTCCAGTCGTTGCCAACGAGGGCCCGTGCGCCATCCTGGCGCCGCTGGATCCAGCTTCGGCCTCGCTCTAGGTCCCCGAGCAGCGACCTGGCTGCAAACCGGTGCATCTTCACATCCCGGACCTGCAGGCGGCGGACGGGCACGGCCACGCAGATCGCTTCTCCGCCGACGCCTTGCGTCTTGAGGCGGACCGACCCCGGGGGCTCTTCCGGGTTACCCTCGAACAGGTAGAATATCCTGTTTCGAACAAACGGCGTGAGGGTCGACACGTCAAGCGGTGACCGGTGAACTGTGGGCGCACCCCCTTCTGCTCCCTGTCCGACCCTGATGCTGGCGTCGTCGAGTTCGACATCTATCGGCCCGCAGTGACCGGTCAGGGCCGCTGTCAAGACGGCAACCATGCGGCTCTGCCAGCTGTCCTGGCGGGTCGGTGGGATAATTTCGGCATATCCACCTCCCGCTCTGGCAATACCCTCGACGAGATCATGCGAGACAGCATTGCCGATGCCCAGGGCGAAGAACCGAAGCCGTCCCTCGCCGGCTCTCCGGGATGCATCGACGAAGCTGATGGTTTCGTCTTGGCGCCATACCTCGCCATCGGTGAGCACGATGATGTCGACAGCCAGGTGACGCTCTCGTGCCGCCACGATGGCCTGCAGGGCTGGCAGCAGCTCCGTCCCGCCCATGTCTGAATGAAACCTGTCGGTGACATAAGTCAAAGCCTCGGACATGGTCTGCTGGCTATATGGGCGTGAACGGGGCCAGAGCGACGTGTGCCCGCTTCCGAAGCACCAGATGTTGAAGCTTCGAGACTGAGGCATGCCTCGGATGAAGACTTCCATGGCCGCCTTCAAACCCATCAACTTGTCCGACATGGACCCGGAGCGATCGGCCAGGAAGACAATCTCGCCGTAATCATTGGCGCTCAAGTTTTGCAGCATGAACTTAGGCGGTATGGTGATCATCAACGCCATGTGCTTGTCCAGGGTCGGATGGATTTCTAGGCATGCGAGCGCCGCATCGGGCCCGGCCGGGGTTCGAGCTTTGAAGCAGACGACAAGGTCTTTGTCGAGGTAGGTTGCGCCGTCGGCCAGCCTCACTGTGGCCGCCCTGCGGTCGTCCTGGGCGGGAGCAGCCATGAAGTCGACCCACCGCTGGCATAGGCGCTGCCCCACGCCTCGCTCCACGGAAATGGCGTGCGAGTCGCTGGTGACTTCGGTGATCTCGTCGGCGGTCAGAATCTCGACCTGGACTGAGAGCGTGCTGTCAAAGCCGCGAGGACCCGCTTCCAAGATCTCGACCGGTGCAGGTCCGTAGCGAGGAGCGATGTACATGGGAATGGACACGGTGGTCGACGAAACGTTTTCGGCGGGGATGAAGGCTTGGCCCAGCAGCATGATGAACGACAGTTCAACAGTCACCCTTGTGACTGCCGGGATGTTCCCTATGCTCGTTTTGAATATTTCGGGCGTGCACTGCTCGACGAGTCCGGCAGCGCCGCCTCGTCTAACTATGCCGTCGAAAGTGCGGCGAGCTTCGGGCCTGGGCTTGATCACGCCCTCGAGGAGCGTGTCTGCGCCTATGCGGCATCGGAAATCGACAATCGAGCACTCGTGAGGAAGCGGAAACTGGTACTGCGCCTTTCGAAGCTTGGCCGACGTGGTGTTTTCGAAGATGTTCGTCACTGTTGTCGTGGCTGTATCCTCGATGATTTTGACATCCACCGACGTGGCCGACGGCGGGAGTAGGACGATTTCCCACCTATGTTCGTCAGGCCCGGCGCCAGCGGGCTGACCGTCTCGTGGCTGAGGATGCGGTTGGACTCGAGCGTTGACGGCGTTCGCTGGGAGACCCCGGCCAAATTGCTGGACCCGCGGCGCAGCATCGTCGAGCATGACTGGGTGACCGGCAAGCCGTGCAACCTCTGGCGGGGGCGGCTCCCGTTCGTCATAGCGGAAGGCAATGCCCGGCCGTGGCCATTGGGCCTCCATCGTGAGGGCTGCGTGGGTGATGGAACTAAATAGCCGCGACTTGCGTTGACCGTAAGGGGAGAGATGCTTTGATGGAGTCTGTACGCAGGTAGACTAGGGAAAGTGACACGAGAACTGATGTTGGAGTGTTTTGAGGGATTTATCCCTGGGGAGCCCCGGCAGCCTTATCTTCATCAACATGGGCCGACTGGAAAGAAGGCAACCAGCGAACGGACCAGCTGAGTGCTCTCCGCTTGTTCGCCGATTGTTCGCCACGACATGCCGTTTCTCAAAAATCAGGAGGGGCGGTGAGCGTCCCTCAGAGACGATCCGTCTTGCTATTCGTCAGGTCACGATGAGGCTGTGCTGTGCATGTGCTGCTTGTGCATTAGCACTTTGCCCGACGACTACGAGGAGAGAAAACGAGCATTCATTCGGATTATTGATTGGTCCTCAAGCGGTACCCGCCCGTTCGCCCGTCACTCCGTCATCTTGGAGTCAAATATACTGAGCGCCCCCTCTCCGATCCATCTCCATTCACCTCAGGCTGTCTTCCGCCATCGGCAGTAATCGACGCCATGGCGTCTCCCATCAGCGTCGGCGATGCGCTGGCACTAGCAAGGCTCGCCATCGTCTTGGGCAGAGCCTTCACCAAAGGCAAGGTATCCGCACCTACCGAATTCCGCGACATCGAAAGCCAACTGTATTCTCTCAGCGCCGCCTTGGACTCGCTGGTTTCGATGATCCCAAACACCACCCCGAGAGCAACTAACATTGAGGCGCAGTTCTTTCAACCCACCACTGGTGGCGGTAGAGCCGAAGACGAGAACTATGATACCCTTTCCCACGCCATTCGGAGCTGCGAAGTAACGGTCAAGCACCTCGAGTCGGTCGTCTCCCAGTATGCCATTCTAAAAAGGCGGCATGGAGACCGAGACGGAGACCAACCTACCATGGCTCGATTCAAGAGATGGAACGACAACGTCAAGTTTGCCTGGAAGAGCGTCAAGTGGACGACCGAAGGGGGCGATTTGATGACTCTCCGTAGCAACCTGATGGTACATACCAACAGCTTGAACCTGCTTCTCGGCGTCAAACTCAAGTCAGTCGATCAACCCCCGAGATTACTGCGTCCGCCGGCATGGCGCTAACAAAACGGTTCCCCGCAGCACACGGATTGACCAAATTCACCTTATCCTCAAGGAAATCCATCAGTGGCGGAACGAAAGCCTGCAGCCTCAGGCAGGGCCGTCGTCAAGATTGGAGGTCGCTGGCCAGAGTTCAGCCATGTCAGTCTCGCAACCGACATTCGCTCTGGATGAGGCTTCGGAAAACCAGAGACTACCTATTTGCAGCCACGCATTCTTCTTGACCCACAGGCACCCAGGAGAACCGCTCCAACCGGAAGCAGAGAGCATATTTGGCTGCAGTTGTCCGTTGGCCGCTTCTGACACGGAAGCTCCGCATGCCCAGCGGCTCCGAACCTATGGCTGTAAGTGTAGCTCCCTGAGACGACCCTTTTTGTCGTGGATACGGCATATACTAAAAGCTCCCAGTTTCTCCCCTGACTTTTTGTATGCGAGTTGCCGGAAGCCAGCGGGTTTTCATACTTTACAAGGCGACCAACAGGAACACCACGTCTCTCACAACGCTGCTTGCCGAGGCCACGACCCTTCAAGGTGGGAATACCACCATGGTTCAGTAAATATCATGTCTCTAACCTGCGTTACAGGCATGAGAGAGCTGGAGGAATACCTCTGCGTGCTGGCGATTCGTCTGGCTAGGTCGTTTTTCCGCCGCAATCTGAACACTATGCTCTGTTATCTGACCACGGAAGGGCCCGACGGCGGACCGCTTACGGCAAGCCGAGCACATATCCTCAATCTGACCGGGTAAGAGTCGCCACTCTAGAACAACGCCCCTGAACGAAGCCTGGACTGACAAGCCCTCTGGGGGGTTCGTCGAAGTGACGCGACTACAGTCCAGCAGCGCATAAAGTCTGTGACCTTCTACGACCAGCACCTTTCTTTCCACCATGACGCAATAGACACGATCCAGCTCCTCCACTACAAAAGAATGGACCTTGGCAGGTTGATGGAAGGAACCTTCGTGCCAGAGGAAGCAGTCCACTACGAACCGTCGGCCGAGGTGGTCATATTATACAGGAATTTGTCTGCAGACGGGCAGACAACAGATGGCGACGTCATTCTCCGAACAACCCTCCATCGTTCGTACCGTTGATGAGAGCCCGCCAACTGGTAGCAAAAGCTAACTCGTGCCCTTGCCCAGTGATGCACAATACCCGCGTGACCTGCAACAACGGAGGGTCGACCATCACCTTCACAAGGGTCGATTGCACCAGCTTTTGCGCCGACGAGAAAGCGCATATAAAACGAGGAGTACAAGCAGTCTTCCAGTACGACCACAGTGACGGCAGGTTCCCCAGTGACGAGGAGATGATGGCTTCATTTACCGATTTGTCATACAGCAGCAATTTCTGACAGTCCTGTCTAGCTGCGGTCGAGTTTCATGGAAAGATTGAACAAATGAAGCTGGAGCTCTTCGTCATTCACTTAAAGTACCCTCGCCCGAGCGAAGCGGTGCTTCTCAAAGTGTAAGCCGAACGGTATATAGGCCAGCCAAACGATCCTCGTTGCTGACAAACTATGGCAGACTCGCCAAGGACGTTCACACGGAAAGTTTCCACATTGCCGACGCTGGCATTACTATCTTGCGAAACACCGAATCCCAGCGGATGAGACTTCTGATCGTAGACGCAAGCGGCCATACCATCGTCAGCCAAGAACGTTAGCTCCGCTTCTCTCGCTATATCACGCAGCCTACAGTTTGGAACGTCAAGAAAAGCTGAAAGACTGACGTATACTGTACCTAGTCGCCGAGAACTTCGTACCCCCTGTTTGGGGGGGGCCGGCAAGACTTCTAAGCTTCCGCTCCCAAACATACGTTGTTCGAATGGACGACAGGGGCTCCAGGAGGATTTTGAGCTATGAGAATGGGTTTGCCCACTTGGGCTTTTCTGATGCTAAGAGTAAGTTGCCCCGAAGCACGGTCTCGTCTCACAAGAACAGGCGCGCTACTAACGATGATGGCTGAAGTCGATCGGCTCTTCCAAATTGGCCTAGCCGCAATCGCGGGCATAACGCAAGTGCTGCCGGACCGCAACATCCGGGAATGAGGGAAGAGGGGCTTGCATACTATTGGAGAGGACGGAGGTAGAAAGTACTTGCCCACATCCCCCTAGTTCATCTTCAGCTTGTACGACTGCGAGGCTTTGTGCACCCCGTCTAGAGCTCTTTACCGAACTAGGAAGAAATTACCACGTTGTTGCCCACCACGCAGCGGAACGCTGCACGAAGATGCACACTGATCGCATTCTTTATCTCGTAGTAAGTCATTGCACAAAATGAAACTCGTGGCCGGCCAGCCCCACGACCACTTTAATAAGCTGCGGGGCTTTCCTCGGGGAGCCAAGCTGCCAGCACACCCTAAGGCGCAGGCTTTCCTCAAGTCGTCACTTCCAAGAATCCTGAAGATACCGACGCACTCGACGAATGCGGCGAACAGCCAGCTATCGAGTTGATCGACTGCCTCAGATATCTCCTTGTCGACCTTCCGTCTACGAAGTCTAAATTCGGTATTTGCTTCTCTCGGCGTTACTAACAATTCTATAGTATCTAAGTTAGGATTGCCCCTGAAGAGCGCCGGGGGCGGTGGCGACGGCGTCATTACCGTCGCTGCCCCCTAGGGGGAGGTGGTGCTTTTTAGTGCGTTATATAAGATGTTAGGGATTTATACGTGAATTAGCGCGATGTGTTAACAGATGTAGCCGCTGAGAGTTTATATAGTAAGAATGTTTCCGTTAAGAGGTTATATAATAAAAAGTTTTTCTTTAATAAGAGTATTGTTGCGGCTGCCAGAGGGGGTGCCTCTGGCGATGGCAGTCGGTGGCCTGAGCCACCAGGCAACGGCCCGCACTGACCCCTGGTCAGTGCACGAGGGCTTTTGCTAGAAAACTCCACAGCCGCACAGAAATCAATGAACACACCATGGGTCAGACAGTTGGTGGCACCATATTCAATCAATTAGGCAGCAGAATTAAGCGTTGAGAGAGGATACAACCTATGGGAAAGATGGTTGTATTGGTCTAGGATCTAAAGGAGCCTAGAGAAGTCAGAGGTGGGCCATTTATGGGCACCGGAGAGGCGGTCACGTGAGGGACCTGTCACAGATATCCTAGGAAGGCCAGAAGAAGGCCTTCACGTTCAGGCTGATTCTGGTTCAGGTGCGGGAATTTTCTGAGTAGGGGGGTGAACATACCCAAAATTGACGGTTGCGACTGACTCCTTGACGTCGTGTGGAAATTGTCCGCGAACAGCAGGCACTAATAACATTGCCTCGGTTCATTCGGTGAGAAGTCTAGATGAAGCCGACGCCGGCGGGCGTTTAAACACGTAAACTAATAACCCTTACGGAGACTCAAGGACCCCCGAACGGCCGATCCCCCCACGGTACGGTAGATGGCACATGCCGTACTTACGACCCACACTGCGCACCGCGCACCCAGCCCTTACCTAAGGAGCTTAAGCCAGCACCAAATGCCCACAGCAGCCGCGATAAGCGGGACAACTAACGGCCGAGCACCAGCCCCAACCTATAGGGGGCGGGAATGCGGCTTAAAGACCACGTACGCGAAGGGGCGAGCCGCCCTCAAGCACGATATGCTAGCTATTCCTCGTTCTGCTTTGCTCACAAGCGCTAGTTCCTTGTACATAGCTGCTCAGTAGTCACTAGCATGTCTTATGCCCCTCGGGAGGCAGAGATCTCGGGCAGATTTCGACTTACAGATGTTAAATAAACTCTCTCTCTCTCTCTCTCTCTCTATAACTACGTTATGTTATAAGGAGTCAATCTCTCTCTTAAAGACTCTCGGAGGCCGGAAATAATAAGGCTGTGCTGAAGAGTCTCTTCGTACTAGCCATATCACCAATGAGATCCCTTAAGGACCGTCTCCTTGCGCAGGAAAGGGTGTACAAAAGAGATTCACCCCTCTCCTAAAGCTGTACGCTTACCTGTTTAACCACCCACTTGGAAATCTCTTTTTAGCCGCTGAGAAGGCCCATTTACAAAGTCATAAAGATGGGTACCTAGATAGCCGCAGACTGTTTAAAGGCGTCCAGGCCTCCCCTAGGGAGGTGGCGATGGTGGCTGTGCTGGAGCCCCACATCCACCACACTGCAGATTTTGGTGCTTCAGAGATGTGTTGCAGTTACAATCAGCAATCACAACACATAATAACAACAATCTAATCAATTAAGCAATCGATTAATCAACTAATTTTATCAGCTTCTGTAATAAATTCGTTCCTCAAGGCTCTTTTAGGCAAGCCGCTTGCGGTTTGCATCTCCTGTTCTTGATTGATTGTATCTCCAAGTTGCAGAGGGTGCACAGATGCCTCCTCTCCTCCGATGGTCACCTGACTTTCCGCGTGACAACATACGTGACACTGTGAGACTGTCGCTGTCTCGGGTTGCGCGGCCGTGGCCGATCCAATGATAGATGAGAGGTGCGTTCCGCTCCCCCTGATTTCCCACAGGGTTAAGGGAGGGTTACCGTACTCGCAGAAGTAGGCAGAGTTGAGCATGCAAGTAGGTACGTCCAAAGAGTCGCGGGTCCGTCCGACACCTCTCTGTATGTTGATATTTCTCACCTACACCTCAAGGACTTGCCACTAGGTACTCAAATTTCGTAGCTCCGACCTGCCTCCATTACTGTCTCGGTCAAAGGTCAGCTCAATCACAATGACGCACTTCTCCTGTTTGCAGGTTCCCGCATTCCAGGACCGAGCAAAGTTCAATTGCGGGTCCGAAGGGTCTCACCAGGATTTTCTTTTCAGTACAGGGCGCCAATCACCATCCAGCCGCTCTCTCACGTCGTATTGCGCCATTCGGTGCGACAACGACGCGAAGGGTCGAAGGATTCTTGGTCATTTTGTAAATCGTACAACTAGGTATTTAGTTTGATGACTTCCCACAAGCATGAGCCTAAGGCCACCTCGTTCCGGGCCGCTATCCTACTCCAGTTGCCAACCTGCCGTATTACTTCCCCTCCGGCTTCCCTCCCTTTCTTCGATTGACTCCGGACCTAGGTGACGAATAACCGTGATACGACAATAGGAGCCGAGATGGAGGACGAGGAGAAGCACGCGAGTGCCACCCGACCAGAGCATCTTGCACCCGCGCCGGGGTTTGACGATGATGCCATCATTCCAAGGGGGGCACTAGACCCCGTCTACGAGGCCAAGGCCCGGGTCCTCAATCGAGCTGTGAGTTTTCCTTAAGCCTGTCCTCACATGGACGCTGTTATCCTCCGTGAAGGCCAAGTGTCGAAGCTAATGGAAGCCCCAGATCCAAGATATTGGCATGGGCTGGTACCAGTGGCAGCTTTTCATCGTCGTTGGCTTCGGCTGGGCAAGTGACAACCTCTGGCCAATCGTCACGTCCCTCATCTTCACGCCTGTCATCAACGAGTTCGGTCCCTCCCGGCCACCATTTCTCCAGTTAGCGCAGAATATCGGTCTTCTGGCTGGTGCAATGTTTGTGAGTGACCTTGCCCCCGTTCCCACCTGCCTCGAGGCCTTCCGGAATAGCACCCTTTGGCTGTGGGAGCCTCCCTGCCCGTTCCCAACGTGACTAGCACAAACGCTGACATCAACTCATGGTCGCAGTGGGGCTTCGGTTGTGACATCTTCGGCAGGAAATGGGCTTTCAACCTCACCCTCGGTTTAACAGCAGTCTGGGGCATGATCGCGGCCGGCGCACCCAACTTTGCTGGGATCGGCGTCTTCGCGGCGCTCTGGTCATTCGGCGTCGGTGGCAACCTGCCCGTCGACTCGGCCATCTTTCTCGAGTTCCTCCCCGGCACACACCAGTACCTACTCACAGTGCTCTCCATCGACTGGGCAATCGCGCAAGTCATCGCCACCCTGATCGCATGGCCGATCCTGGGGAACCTCACCTGCCAGGAGGGCGAGACCTGTACACGAGAGAATAACATGGGGTGGCGTTACTTCGTCATCACCATGGGCGGGCTGACACTCCTCATGTTCTTCATCCGCTTCGTCCTCTTCACCATCTACGAGTCGCCCAAATACCTCGTGGGGAAAGGCCGCGACGAAGAAGCCGTTAACATTGTGCACGAGGTCGCCAGGCGCAACGGCAAGACCTCACCCCTGACCATCGAGGACCTCAGGGCCTGCGAGCCCGAGGGCTATGTGGCGAACACGAACGCCACCACCGTGCTGAAGCGCACCTTCGTCCAGAGGCTCAACCTCGACCATATCCGCATCCTCTTCTCCACCACGCGCCTGGCTCTTAGCACGGGCCTAATCATGTCCATCTGGGGGCTCATCGGCCTCGCCTACCCGCTCTACAACGCCTTCATACCCTTCATCCAGAGCACCCGCGGCGCCGACTTCGGGGACGGCAGCACCTACCTGACCTACCGCAACACCCTCATCATCGCCAGCCTGGGCGTCCCCGGCGCGCTCCTCGGCGGCCTGCTCGTCGAGCTGCCGCGCTTCGGGCGCAAGGGCGCGCTCTCGGTCAGTACGGTGCTGACGGGCGTATTCCTCTACGGCTCCACCACGGCGGTGAGGAGCGACGAGCTGCTCGGGTGGCAGTGCGGGTTCAACTTCGCCAGCAACGTCATGTACGCCGTGCTGTACGGGTACACGCCCGAGATCTTCCCTACCCCTCAGAGGGGCACGGGGAATGCGCTGGCTGCCACTTCCAACCGTGTCTTTGGCATCATGGCGGTAAGTTAACCCCTGGTCCCCTCACAGCTTCCTTTCCTGCGATACAGGATATCGGACTCCCTGGCGGGCCAAAAGCTTGCTAACATTGTTGCAGCCCATCATTGCCATGTTTGCGAATCTGAAGACATCTGCTCCTGTCTATACCAGTGGTGCGCTGTTTATCGCGGCTGGGGTTCTGGTGTTGCTGCTTCCATTCGAGTCAAGGGGCAAGCCAGCGCTGTAAATAGGGCTGGCACTTGCACCTTCAAACAAGCAAGGGGGAATGAACCAACCTTATAGACATTCGAGGTAGAAAGTGTCACTATGGCTTTTTAGAGACAGACAGTTGTATTAGGGATGCCAAGCTCCTTCCTATCAAAAAAATGGTGGTGATGAAAATTAATAAAGGGTTATCGGCATGATTTTAATGACTCCTGGATTTTGCCTGAGTGCTACTTAACTGCTCAAGGTCCAAAGAACTGAAAGTTTGGTGCGTCTGGCAGTTACCTAATTAGTAATAGACTCAGGATCTCGAATCCTATAATTAGGGACACGGTCCTGCTTGAAACAGAGGATTTTCAAATTCGACAGTGAAGATTTTGTAATCTTCGAGGACCCGATGATACGCGTTTAGGAAAACAATTTAGGGATAATCTCTAGGGTACAGGAATAAGGATGAGCCGTAGGAAGAGACATCGCAGGTTGGAAAACTCGACTCTTTCTCCTTGTGCAAGAACGAATGAGGGGTCCTTTGTGGGTTTCCTCGCCCCTTACAAAAAAGAAACACCGGTTGCTGTCCCTCTCCATGTGCCGGTAAATCAAGGCCACTCCCACGTCTAGGTCGATGTCTTCCCCCACAGCCCACGATAAGAAATATTTGGCCTGTTTTCGGAGGGCAAAGAAGCCATGGTCACGGCTTGGGCATCTTAGGAAGACTTCCTCTCCTCACCCTGACCCTGGCTCTGGTTCTGGCTTTGGCTCTGGCTCTGGGCTGGGTTCTCGGCCAGGATCTGCATGCGAGTCAGTCAACAGATCTGAAATCAGTTACCTCTTTTGAGGCCTGTTTGAGTGCAACAGGCTCCCCAGCACTACTCTGGTCGACAGGGGGGGTTCTCGAGCCTGGGAGCATATGGAGAGCTTACGGGCAGCTGGTTTGTAGCGAAAATGCTTGGTACGTTGCTCGTGTCCTCCTGTTCCTTTGTGTGCAGAAGGGCGAGGTTCATATCCCCCACCAAGTTCTCTTGCTTTGTTCGCACGATCTTGCCGTATTCCTCGGTGACCCTATTTTGGTCTGCAAGGAGCTCTTCCGTTGTGCGATTATCATCTGTCATCTTGGCCCGGTCTTCGTGTCGACTTTGTGAAGTCTGTTTGGAGGGAGTGAGAAAGCTGGGTGGACTATGTGATGCGTATGGACTGTAACTATTCAAGGCTATTCGAAGGTTGCTTGGAGACTAGGCCGGTGGTCAGCTGTAATGTGGTGGAAAGAATGGACAAGATTGGCTCGTCCTTGGGGTTTTTATATGTAGGTCTGAGCTGTTGACAAAGGCTTGGGTAGATTATGCCATGCGAGGATTGGACTGTCGGTGGAATGGCAATGATGCTAACATATCTTTTGGTGAAAATCTTTCGTGGTCACACTTACCGGATAGCGAGGTTCTCAAAATCACTGTATCAGTGGACGAGTGAATGGAGGACTAGGGTGGTTGTGACGTTGTTGGTGTAACGGCAATGCGCAGCAAAGATGGAATCGGATTGCTAATGGACAAGTACTGCAGTTGGTCCAAGGAGGGAATTGACCATGATGAATGTTACAGCCTTCAAGACAAACCACAGCTAGGCTGCCCTCGCTTGCAGACTTTCTCCTTTCACCGTACCGTTTGTTGGTGAAAACCGAGATGAACAACGCTTGTGAGGATCGCCGATCCCAACCACCACAAAGAAAAAGATCGAATACCTGCCTTAGGTACCACCTACCTGCCTATCTAGGTAGTTCAAGCCATCAATGTTAGTTATTCGCCGAGACGCCGATGATTCCAGTAGGCAGCACAGCATAATAAATCACGCCGAGACTGATATGACCTGACAAACCACAATCCCCAAGAGAGGGACCGACCAAGAAAGACCATTGCACCTACCCGAACCTAAGCAGTCAGCCCTAGCCTCCTATCGAACTCCTTTGCTCCCGCGGCAACAGGCGTCTCCCCCCTTTCGAAGGCCAAGGGCTCCCCGACCACCATGATGACGTGCACCGCGCCGTCCTCCACTTTTGCATCCACGAGGAGCACGACGTTCCCTCCCACGCCCTTCGTCTCCTCCCGCCACCGCAGTACCTGCCTCTCGAATACCTCTGCCCCGTCGACGCTCACTAGCACTGGCATCCCCCGTGGCGAAGGTGTGGCCCGCGGGAGTGACATAAAGGTGCTCGAGCGCCTGCCAGACCGTGAGCCGGCCAGGGGTACGTCCTGGTGCCACAGTCGAGGAAGGATATGGGTGGATAGTTTCGTTCGCGTCGTAGCCGTGCCCGTCGGCCAGGTTGAGCATCGTGGTTGGTGAGCGGCGGGGAGGAGGCTGAGAGCACCGGAGGCTGTTACAGCACTTGGTGAAGTAAGCAAGATTTCCATCTTATTGTTGCTGGAATGGAAGAGCAGAGCCATCCAATTGACTAAGGAATATAAACCCACCAGAAAGCCGCCGAGTAGGACAGAAAACAGATTCGGCACCGTTGTAACCGACCAACGTGTTCCCCAACAAGCCAATGAAGTCGTCTCGAGCGTTGCCGACCACGAACAACCCGAGGCGGATATGCAGCACAACACAACTCCTGCTTCCCCTTGTGGGTGGCGGATAGCTAGAGCAGCCTTGGGATACGAGTTTTCCCCAGGTGGCCAATGGCCTGACGTCGTCCGACCCCCGCATTGATCCCATGTACAGCGCAAGATCGAGGGCTCCGCGACGGCAAATCTGTCCCAATCATCGCCGGGACCAAGCGAGGGCACCGGTGACCCCGATGCGTGATTGCAAGTTTGCCGTGGCCTGGAAGAGGAACGGCATAAAGTTTTGCTTTGCGGTCCGAGTCTTGCCCGTCCGGATGGCTTGTATGACGAGGCGCGTTGCCCAGGCGGGCAGGCGGGCGGCCATCGATGCCGCTGCGCCGAGCTGGAAGGGCAGCCTGAAAGTTTGGGGATAGATAATTGGTTTTGAGGGGAAGGTGCTGTCTGTGGCTCCCGCGGTGGTGGCCGCCGCCTCCTAGTGCTAATTATTGCGTCCATGTCGTTTTCGAAAGTGAGAGATGCCTGCTTACTTGGCAGGCGGCTGTTCTCGAAGCCTTTGGAATCGGCTCAAATGGAAACAGTGGGCATCAGGTTTAACAGAGGATATGACAGAAGCAGCACAGTCTAAGGCTCACAGTGGCGAGAGGAGGGCGAGGATCACTGGGCAGACGGTCAGACCGAGGCAGCGGAAGACAAGGACTCGTGGGTCCAGGTTAAAGAACGATTCAGCCTCTCTCCGGATGGATGAGGTGCCGCTGCACTCTATAGAGGTGAGGGGGGGGACCTCGTCTGGGCTCTAGAAAGGGATGATTCTTCACTAAGTATCCTCAAACATTAAAGGACACCCTTGTGTGTCCCTTGGCTATGTTTGCGACTGTCGCGTGTGTGGATGTCTCTCAGTTGAGGCTTGGGATTTATAGAATCTTATGAATAATTACGCCTGGCTGATTTCTCGGCTCTTAACATTCAGGGAAGAGTGAACTATGTGGAGCTAGCGAAACGAGGGGGCATGCTAGGGGCTCAAGCTGGATGATTTCCCATATTAATTAACACAGCTGGGTATGTTGTGTATGGCATGTCTCTAGTCCTGCCTTGATGATGAACAATGGGATCGGATTTGCTTCCATTGTTAAACAGGGGCTATTGTTGCCCCCCGAGTTGGAACCCCTTTCTTTGTAGTGTTAATTATATCAACGAACAAGGGGGATAGTAGTACCTATAGCGCGGGAAAAGCAGCCCGAGCATGACAGGAATCCTCTAAATATGAACTATGAAGGTTTTGTAGGAACGTCTTAAGATGCCAACTTCGGACAGCATCCTGTTGCTCGCAAGTATCCAATAGTATTTCAGACGCATCCGCCACTTTCCAGCTAAGCCCCTTAGACGAACCTTGGACGAACGTGGAACTTAGTCTACACACAAAGAGGTAGAAGATAATCGTATATATACGTTGTTATGCACTAGCTTGTACCGGGCGTATAGAGGTGGGTAGGCTATGCAGGTGGCATACTTGCTATCAGGAAGAGTCATTCTAATTAATGCAGTGGTGCTTGTAGCCGTCGTGGGTCCTTAGATTTCGGTCTGGCTGAGTCGGCATCTTCCTCAGAAGAGACACGGTGAGATAGCGCCGTAATACAGCATCGCGTCAGCTAGAACGACAAGAATTAACCAACTATGATCTTAGTGAGAGACAGATCCTATGTAGACCCCTCGGTTCCATCGAACCTGGCCACCAGAGTAGCAGGACTAGCAGAGGCACATACCTACAAGACTTCAGTTATGAAGCTGGTTCGTTGTTTACCCACTGCGCCCACGACTCCTCCGCCGCAGCCGTCTCCCCCACGCGGGGGATCAGGCTGTCGAAGAAGGCCATATCCACACCCTGCAGGGTCCAGTCATCCGCTCCCGCGGCCAGCTCTGGAACGACCAAGCGCGACTCCTGGGCGAATCCGTTGCCGCTGAAGACGAAGTCATCGGGTGGCGGAAGCGATGGGCCAACCGTAGCCGCCGAGCCGGGATTAGATGGCGCCCCCACCACGGCCGGCGTGGACGTGACACCGGAGCCCGCCCTTGGGGCCGTCGAGGCGGGCGGCACGTACCTGGAGACGCCGGTTCGCTCGATCTTGACAGTCCCGAAGTAAGGGATGTAGATGCGCAGCACCCTGCCGCCGTCGCTGACCCTGCCGCTGCACTCGAGCCGCTGCCGGTGGTGGTCGGGCTCCTCCCCCTCGGTCTCCTCCTCCCCTTCCCGCCCGAGCCCCACAGCCCCCAGTGATGGATCCGCCATGTAGCAGCTGTCGCCGCCGTCGTCTGCCTCAACAGCCAGAAGGTGCCGGAGGACGGTGGCGATGTTGGACGCGACCACGTCAGCGCCGGCGCCGGCCATGTGCTCCATGCACTCGAGGGCGCGCTCCATCATGGCGCGGTCGCCAGGCCTCTGGTGCGTGAGGAAGGCGAGGCCGCTCCCGCCGCCGACGTCGGCGCCATCGCGGGCCCGGCGCTGGTGGCGCCCGTCCATGTGCGCCAGGCACAGCGCTGTGGTGGCGACGAAGGCGAGGAAGTCGACGCCGCGGCACGAGGACCCGACCGGGTGGGCGGCGCGGAAGGCGACGAAGCGGGCCAGCACCTCGCGGCTGGCGTTGACGGCCACAATCCTGCTGCTGTGCTCGCGTCCCCGATCAGCCGCCGCAGCTGGCGGCTCCGGCGGGGTCGGCGAGCGCAGCAGATAAGGCAGGTGCAGCTGCGCCACGAGGTGGTAGTGCGCGAGCTGGTCCATCATGCGCACCGTCTCGTCGAGGCGGAGGGCCCCGACGGGCTCCCGCTCCGCGCCGTCCTCTCCTGCGTCCTCGTCAGGCCGGGCGGCGGGCCGGAGGAGCTCCGGGGCCAGCCACCACCGGGCTGGCATGCAGGCCGATGCCTGCAGGAGCAGCTCGTCGATCTCCCGCGTCGCGGCTAGCCCGTCGCCGTCGAGGACGCTCCTCCGCTGCAGCATCCGCCCGGCCGCGACGGTGTCCAGGAGCCTCATGCGCTCCACCGGTGTGCGGCGGTCTAGCGCTCTCTGCGGGGCGAGGTCGAACGCGTTCTCAAGGGAGCCCTGGGGCAGGCCTAGCATTAGCGAGAGGTAGCGGTCTGACTGCACGAGGCGGAGCCAAATGCGCTCCGGGTCAGTGCGCGCCCGGGTCTGCGGCTCGAGCATCTTGACGGACGGCGAGTCGGCGTCGACGCCGGCCCGGTGGAGGCCCATCATCTGCGCCATCACCATGGCCCGGCGGGCGGCGATCCACGATCGGCGGAGGTTGCCGGCGTTGTCCTGGAACGCGCTCTCCAGCATGATGCACTCGATGCCTTCGATCGACCCGACCAGCTCATCGTCGGCCGTCACCAGTCTAGTGGCCGCCTCCACCGCGCGGGACATGATTTCGCCGTGGCTGGCGCTCAGCCCTTTGGCTTGGAGATCGCGCGCAGCGCATGGATGGATACCTTGCAGGAATATGGCCAGTAGAAGCAGCTTTCGCGCGAGTGGAACCGGGTGGGATCCTCGCTGAGGTGTTTCTAAAATGTCCCGTGGCGAGGGTGATGATGACGCTCGCTGTTCATGGCGTCTAGTGGCAGTGCCGCCAGAGTAAGGCATGCAGTGTATTTTGTGAAGGTTAAGAAGCCCCGAACTCCCGGCCGGGACGCTGAGGAACAGATCGAGATCGCGCGAGCTCGGCCATGCTTGGAGAAGCGCCTCGGACAGTTCATCGTATTTATTCGTCAGTCGCGTGTTTCGTCGCTCCTGGGGAGGGCTGATGATTGCGGGCGTTACCGAACCGTGAGTGTCGGCGGCGTTCCGGTTGGATGTGCAACGAGTAGGGGGAGACCTAGGTCGCTCGGCCGTGCCTTGCGCGACCAGCCTGCGCTCGAGCAACAAGTTTGAGGAGATGTCGGGCCCGTGGACGCCGTTAATCCCGGCATTCTTGACCAGCTGCTCGACCAGCGCTTCCACCCTGCCAAGCCTGTCCCCTGCCTGCCTTTTGCTACTGACGCTACCACTCCTGCTCCGGTTTCCGACGACGGCAGGGCGCTCGGGGCAGTCGGGAAACTCTTGGCCGATACACGTCGTCTTGCGGAGCTTGCAACCGTCGCAGGTGACATCCTCGTGTGCGGCAAAAATGCACCGGACTTTCCGCCGCTTGCACTCCCAGCAACTTTTGGTTCCTTTGCGAACCTTCTTCCTCGGAGGTTCGGATGTGTCTAGCTCAATACTACCGCCCGTCATCCCCGCTGCTGAACGGCCCAGTCGTCTTGATCCATGGGCAGAAGAAAAAAAGCGATCAAGCGACGGCGCGCCGTTGAAGGGCCATCATTTTCGACCCTCCAATGCAGGCCTCGGCGGAGGAAGGCAGTTCCTGTGAGGACATGGCAGACTGAGCTAACCCCACTAATCAGCTCGATGCGGTTTAACCCTGCAACACTACCCCCGTGAGACCTGTGTTGCGGCGGACGAAGGCTCACTGAGTCAGCACCTGCGGCATCCGTCACCCAGCAGACAGTCTGCATTGTTCAAATGTGGTGGCAATTGCGTAGGTTGGAGTCTAAGAGAAGATACTTTATTCAAGTCTGTGCTTTCTACATGCGCACTATTGTTCTATGCGGGACGAAAACGAGAACGGCCAAAAGCAACGCCAGGCCACCAGACTCGTTTCCACCCTCACTCTTGGGCATCTACCATTTTGCCTTAGGTACGCACCAGGTAATTAGGTAGTTACACATTGTCACTCGTCACTCCTGGTACAGTCAGGCCAGAGGTCAGGGTACAGTATATCTCCAATAAATTAGGCTTCCTTGCCATGCCATTGATGTTCTCCCAGCCGCAAGGCAGCCCACCCACCCCGTCCCAATTCGCCGTCCGGTGCCTTCCAGGCCACTCATTAGCCTACTACGGCTTGTCACGCCAGACTTTGGACAAGAATTCCTCGGCTTCGGTAAATTCGTAGTCTGGCAACAACTGATTCCATTCGTCCGTCACACTCAAGGCTCCGGACGAGATGCCGAGCAACATGCCTGCAAGAAAGCTCTTGGACAACGCATCAACTTGCTCGGGCGTCAGTGACGGGTGATCGGCCTTGGGCATCCATGAGCACTCCACGACCCCGGCCTTGAGATCGTCCGCCCTGAGCCCCTCGACTTTGAATGGCCCGCCTTGTTTTCGCAATTATAGCAATGTCAGCACCCGACCCAATATGAAATGAGAAACAGTTGTACGACCGTACCAGGAGAGGGAATCAGGGTACCACTCAACGCACCGCGAATCTTCTCGCCCAGGGCTATGATCTGCCGAATCGTAAGCTCGTTTCCCTTGATGCCGCTCACAAGGGGCCACCTCCCCTCATACTCGACTGCTCTAGTCACGACGTTGGCGAGGTCCTCAGCAGTGGTGAGAGTGATGAGAACATTGTCACTGCCTTCCAGGATGAGGGCCCTGCGTTCATTGAAGTTGAACGGGGTCTCAAATGGGTGTATGTGCTTGGAGGACTTGTAAGGGTAGCAGAGGTAGTCCAGGAACAGACCCGGCTGGAAGAGTGTGTACTCGAGCACCTGTAGTGATGAAATTCGGTTAGCCGTCTCATTCCTCCACCCTTAAGTCTTAGAGAGATGGCAGTTTATCCTAATACCTTCTTATCCTTGTTCAGCTGTCTGAGGTATTCGCGGATCTCCGCCTTGCCATCATACCAGGTCATATACTCGAAGGTAGACGTGGCCCACTCGCTAGGGGCAAAACGCCTCACCCCGGCCCGGACCGCTGCATCGATGAGGCTCTTCTGGGCCAAGTTGCCCGGATCCGAGTGCGTAACGATGAAGGACAGCACGGTGTCGACGCCCTGCAAAGCCTCAAGCAGCTGCTTTGGGTCTTCGTAGCTTGCCTTGGCCCATATGACGCCAGCGCGGCCCCGCTTGGCCTCCTCGGAGGGCGCATCCTAGCTCCATGAATCAGTAGCCGTGCAGAAGCGAGGTTGAGTTAGGGGATTTTAGGCCATATATAAACCTTTCTAGACAAGAGTAGAATCTCGTGCTTCTTAGTGGCAACCAGCGCATCAATCACCTCCTGGGCGACGTCTTGTTGGCAGTCAGCAAGGTGACAACTGGGGTCCTCTGGTGTTTGGGACCAACATACTACCGGAGCCTCCAGCGATGGCAATCTTCACCATTGTTTTGATCTTGAGCCAGTTCCTCAGGTTTGCTCCCCTTGTTCAGTCTTATAGGACCACGGTCGAAACCTCGTAGGAGAGGTGTTCTTAGCTGAATTTGGGCTTACATGCAGGCATCGAGGACGTCGACGATATGATAAACATTTATTCTCGAAGAGGTTACCTATAGCCGCAATTGCGATGGGTTTTGTAGATATACTTCCGCGCTATCACAGGAATGTAGGAATTGTCGCCCCGTGCTGTAGGTTGAGGGGATCGTTCGCCCGGCGCCTTGCACCGAGAATTCGACCGTTCGGCCGAACAGGCGGACGCCGGCCCGTTGACAATTAGTTCCATCAAGTGTGTAGACAACCCGGCCGGGACTTCGGATGTCGAGTTAAATTCCCGGTTCATACATTGGTTAAATCCTTTGCGTTACACAGCATTGCAGAGTCTGGTTCTTAGTTTTCATACTAGAAAGCTCATGCTGCTGGTTGAGATGCAGTCCACGCTTTTGGTTACAGAAAATGACATGTCACTTGCATCTCACGGCTCCTATATCCTTTATCTTTCAGGTCTCAGCGGCGAGTTTGCCCATCAGGTGTACCGCACCGCAGGTTGTTGCGGTCTTCCTACGTAGGTAGGTACTTGGCTGTAGCCGTTTATCGAGAGCCGGGCGCAGATATTTCTGAGTAACGGGAGGTGGATATATGTCCACCGCTTCTCAAACACTCTAGCCAGCATTCCATCGATTTGACTAACCTCTACAATGCCTATGGGAGGGAAGACCATCTTCCCCTTCAACCAAGCTTGCCACTCCTGACGTGAGCTGGCCTGGAAAATGCACACAGCCAAAGGAGTAACCGCAAGCTTTCCTAAGCTGCTGGTGAGGGTTTTCTGGCAATTGCTGAAGAACCACTGGATCTAACAGGCATGGAATCTAACTTCCGAAGACCTTGCATTGTACTGGCTGGGTAGTCCTGCAGACAATGTCACGAGACGCTTGAGAGATCTGAGAAGAATCAGGGATGCAACAACGGTCTTAGTGCGGACATCGGGCAGGCAGCGGTATCGACTGACATTCGATAACTGCTCTTCGTCCTAGTATATGTGGCTCTCATCCTGGAACGTGATACACGCGAAGTACTCTCAGGAGAGCGCCTACTTTCCCTACAGGAGGCAAGACCATTACGAGTACAGCTGCCTGGCCAACCTTGTTCTCGTTACTCTTCTGCGCCCTGTACAACCTCACAACCCCATGATTCTATCTCCAAAGGCTTCTCTATGTCAATCGTAGATGCATGCTTTACCCACAAACCGGCACTCTGGCTGCATTAGTAGTCCAGCAACAGATCGTCTCCCAGTTTTCAGCTCCAGCGCAGATCACAAAGATGGTTTCGTGCGGCAGTTAGTATAGAGCCGGGCATGCATTGCGCAGCATTGGGTTCAGTATGCAAACAGCAGAAGCATCAGCCGCGACTATGTGATCGTGAGTGCCAAGTGCCGATGTCCCTTGCCATCCTCGCGGTGCTCCGGCGCTAAACGTGGGCTTAAGAGAAATCAGTGGGAGCTCTCTTCTGTAGTTATGCCCAATTCCCAGTCCGCGGGATATGCAAGTCTCCTGGGTTCTGACGCGGGAGCACCGAGAAAGAGAGAGAGAGAGAGAGGAAAAGGAGATGGTCTACAAAGACCCCCGCATCCCCATCGCTAGATTAGTCTCGAGTTTTTTTCCAGCAAGAGAATCAACGTGTCTGGTTGTTTACGGCTCGCCCTCATCTCGCCTGACCGCCCATGCAGCTGCCAGGGTGCATGCAGGCTAGATCGAGCGTACATGAACCACATGCCGATCTTGCAGTATCGTTTCAAGCCCGACTGCAGCCACGGGGGGTTTTTCACACCTCTGGATGAATGGCACGGCTGTTGTTGGGGTTTTTTTTTTTTTTTTGGGGGGGGGGGGGGGGGGGGGGGG
>PYSP01000383.1:0-31401 GCA_003049395.1 Pseudohalonectria lignicola
TTTAGCCAGCGCCTTGCAAAAAATCGACTCTTTGGAGGCCCAATTAGAAGCTGTACGGCCTGTCAAGCGGAGGAAGGTCCAAATAAGCCCTAATTCCTGGTTTGTGGGAATCAGGGCTATACAGCAGGCGCAATTGCAGGCCGGGGCAATTGAAATTGAAGATCCAGAATCTGAAGGGTCTGTAGTCTCTACAGACGAAGCTTCATGTATTGTAGTAGCTTAGAGCGTTGGGAATTGACTGTTGTAGGTGGTGCGTTGTCTTGGCTTACTTCCATTTTTTGGTGGTCCAGATGTGGGGCGGTCCAGAAAGGGGTGTCTCGACTTATAGGATGGTGTTTGAAGAGAAGAATTGGCGATGGAAGAATGTAATTATGCTTGTTTAAATGGGGCTACGGACCTCCTAGGGCACGGCGGCGCCGATGGGATTGGGATGGGACTCGCTCTTAGCAAGCCGCGTCTTCTTGGAGTCCCGCCTTTTGAGGAGAAGTCATGGAAACACCAGCACACGATCAATGCGCACCCAACCCCCAAACCCACGCCGATACAAGCACCTAGGCTGAGCCCCTCGGCGCTCTCAGGCGGCTCCGAGGGTGCGGAGTCGGCACCACGTCCCATCACTATCCAGAAATTTGCAGAAGCAGAAGGGGCCATATTGTTCGTAGGTAGGTGGTGGCCGCTGCGGAGACTGGGTAAAAATTAAGGAGGAAGAACTAAGGTTGTGCCATTGCGACGGTACAGATCGCATGGCTCCCCAACCTGGGAGCGCCTTATGTATCGTCATTGCAACTCTGTCTCTACCATTGTTCACCGAGACGTGCGAGGGGCGTAAAGCAGGTGTACATACTTAGGCGATGGGATCGGCCTGAAAGGTGTCGAACAGGTTCATTGTCCCAACTGGGACGAGAAAACAAAGCTCCCGTGAGTGGTCACGTAAGCAGGACCCACGTGCGGCTCTTTCAAGTTCTTAATATTTTTCAATGTGCATTCATTACATCAGCTGGCAATGCATCTAATCTTGGAACCGCCGCTCTTTTTTTCTTCGTGCTACATAGCGGCTAGGTTCCGCCGTTGACCGCATGCTGTGTGCTGTCAGACTTTTGATGCCTCTAGCTCTTGGGGTTTTACACTAAGTACATGTACCTATCTCCTAGTCCCGGGACGGGACTTACCCCAGACGGGGTCAGACTACCCGACCGGACAGCCTCCGCGCCGCCTTTGGCTCCGGACACCCCACCCAGCATCAGGATAATCGGGCCCCACTCGTTTGTGCGGCTGGTGAATTAATGCTGATGGATCTTCACGGGCCATCACGAGGGTTGCTTGGCTTGATTACACAATCGGCTCTATGGTGAGATCTTTTTTTGTCCTCCCCTATCAGGACTGGCGTTGGCTTCCAAAATCCGCCAAGCGAGGGGCTCAGATTACTAACGTGCTTACAACCATGCCACTTTGGGACTTTCTCTCCTGCATCTGTCCTGCAAATGCGGACAGCCAGGTTGTTGATTGGATCTTTCGAACGAGCTGAATTCTGGCCCCACCCGCTGGTGGCCGCCACAGGCAGCCGATACCTTGAAAATCGGGGGCCTTGCCATTCCAAGCCATCCCCCGTGCAGGCGGCCGACCTGATACAGCCCTGTCCGGTAGGATGACCGAAGCCCCAGAGTACCACCCAAGCCGGCCTTCTAGCCCCCCATCTGACGCTAGTGTAATATCAGGGGCCTGCACACATTCATCTTTGCAGTACTATAAGTACGTTGTAAGCTTCACCTCGCGATTCTGAAATTCTAGTGGGGCCATAGGTCGCGGGGGAGCAAAATAAAGAAAGAAGAAAACTTGACAACGTCGGCTTAGGATACCGCCAGAGGCCCTCCGTCTGCAGCTGCACGAGTCTATCAAAGTCTGCTGGTTTATTGCGAGGACAGTTGGAACATTCTGCCACCATGGGCTCTCTCGGGGAAAACGAAAGTCAGTCGGACTCAGACTTGGCGGTCCTCTGGAAGGAAGCGCTGGATGACTATTGCGAGAGAGCCAAAATCGATATACGACAGGTCATGCAGCAACGAATGAGCATCAACTCCATCATGATGGATCAACAGCAGCAGCTTCATCACTTTGGCAGTTTTCGGCACAATTCGGGGAAGGTTGATAAGGTATGTCGTGAACAAGTAAGCTAAGAGCCAGAGCCGTAATACTGACAGCAATGGGAACCAAAAAAAAAAACAGCTTCGATCCGTGATCGCCAGGAATGCGGATGTCATCCAGAGCGTCGCGGTCCATGTCTCTAACGCGGCTACTGGCGCATTTCCGCCTAGTTCCGCAATTCTTACTGCCTTCACGTATGTGATGAACGCATCTAAGCACGTTTCAGACGACTACGACGCTATCGAGGGTTTCTTCGACATCATGCAGTCGTTCCTTCAACGGCTCTCCTTATTGGAATCGAAGCTGCCAGCTCAGAAGGCCTACCAGGGCTTCCTGATGAGGGTCTTTGCCTCACTGCTTCAAATCTCAGGCATTGCCCGCGCATATTGCCTCAAAGGCCGTTTCCTGAAATGGGCTAAAGCCCTGATCGACGGGAAGGATCCGGAACTACAGGGAGCTCTGAATGGCCTGCACGAGAACATTCAGCGTTTAGAGTCGGCGACGATTCTCCAGACCCTGCGAACGACGATCGAAACGCACGAAGAGGCCAAGGCGACCAACGCCAACGTCAAGACGGTGATGGGTCAGAACAAGCAGATCCAGACCTCGATCGAGCAGAACACCGCCCTGACGGAGCAGGTCTACGATGTCACGGAGCAGACACTTACGATCGCTGTCGAAACGAGCACAAGCATGAAAGAAATCACGTTGCACAGCCGTGAGACTGCTGGAATGAGTCAGGAAATGCTTCGCCGCCAGGACCAGCTTCAGAAGGCGGTTGAGAGCCTGAAGAAGAAGAACCAGGAACGGGCCAAGCAGAGCATGCAGTCCGGAGCCAGCAAGCCGGCCAACCTGGAACGCCTCAAGGGAGAATTGAGGAACCCGGCAGAGGGAGGGATGCGAGACCGACTACGAGATATGGAGCTCGTAAATGAAAGCATGTTCGGCTGGTTGGAGAAGGAGGAGGCGTTCGAGGAGCTCGTCGAAGAGGAGACTCGTTGCTTGTCAATCTTGGGCGAGGCGGGCATGGGCAAGTCGACGGTGGCGTTCAAGATGTTTAGGCTGCTGAAGGAGAAGCTCGAGGACGACAGCACCGCTGTTGTGTGCTTTTTCTTCGACGAAGAACATCCGCAGCTCACCGATTTCGTCAACATGCTCACGTGGACGGCCATTCGGACCGCCGAGAAAGGCATGCGCAACTACTGCGAGGAGGTGCTGACACAGACGAACCGCAGCGCCAACTTCTTCGAGCCCGAGGATGCGTGGCAGCACCTCATCGCTGACCGCTTTGCCAAGGGTTCTAACCGGAGGTTGGTCCTTGTGCTTGATGCTCTGGACCATCTGGGTGACAAAGGCCTGGCCGTCTTGGTCAAGTATATGGAGCTGGCGGCCAAGGATGAGCTTCGCGTCCAGTTCGTGATTGCTGGCGATCCCAGAATCCAGACGGCTATTAATCCCATCGTGACTAAGACGATCACTCTGACGAGGGAGAAGATTGCCCGCGACATTCACCGGCTGGCCAAGATTAGGGTCAGGGAGCTGCCGCGACTTCGTAAGATGAGGCAGGCCTTCCGGCGCAAGATGGTGGCAAAGATTACCCAAAAAGCAGACAGTAAGCTGGCTTCCATCGCACCACCAACCCGGCAAGCTCCCACTCCCAACGGGGATCTGCCCCTACGAATCTCGTTCACCTTGACTAACCTGGCACCTGTAACACAGCCTTCCTGTACGTTGAGCACAGTGTCCGGCGATTCAACGCGCTCCGGCGCGAAGGGCTCATTCTCAAGGAGTTAGACAGCTTGCCAGACAACACCACGCAGCTGTATGAGACGCTGCTGGACGAGTGCAAGAAGAACCGGACCCCCAACGAGCTTGAGGTGCTTCGCAACTTGTTTGCATGGTTGGCATACGCCAAGGAAGAACTTACACTCGGGGATGCCAACCTACTCGTCAGTATCATCGCGAAGGAGAACTCAGTCAGCATTGAGGAGGAGCTCGATGGCCGTTCCTCTCGCCTCCTACGAATCTCAGGAACCAGCGGCGACAATGAGGACAAGAATGACAGCGACTCTTCTGAAGAGAGTGAGGCCGACGCCCTGGGCGAGAAGACAAAGGGTTCTGGCGACAATTCGACCGAAGACGACGGCCAGGACACGGATAACCTCCTCGGCTTCCAGGAACGGTCGCTGAGGGTGTACTTCCGACAGGCGGTCAACGAGACCGTGGGCCTCCGGTGTCCCCCCACTGAGGCGCAAATCATCATCTTCAAAATGATTGCGGCGATTTTGACGGGCCCGGCCGAGGCTCGATCGTGGCCACTTGAACGCTACGGCTCCAAGTTTTGGATCACACATTTTCTAGCCATCGATGTCGATCAAGCTACCGATGCGCAGGTGGCGCAGGTGCTCGAGAGCCTGTTCAGCATGCTCAACAACAACAACGATGCTCTCAAGTCGCTGGAGTGGTTCTCCGACGGAGACATCTTCCTTCCCGACCCGGACCAGCCAGAGACGCAGGCTAAGGTGCTGGCTGCTCTGCAGGCATGGGCCAAACGCGCTCTCAGCCTTCCGCCTAACAGCTTGCCCTACGGCCTGATGGACTGGTATCGCCCGCTGGCGTCGGCGCCGACGAGGGTCTTCATCACCCTCGCCCGTGCGCACATACGCAACTGGTTCTCCGGTGTGGACAACTTCTGGGAAGCGATGGGGTCGTTTCAAGCCGCGCACAACGCGCTCAGGGAGGGGAGGGACCTACCGGAGCTGCGACAGAACCCGACCCTGCGGCAATATTTCGAGCAGCAGGAAAAGGAAAAGGACGAGAAGAGCGGGGATGGGATCACGGAGAAGTCGTTCGAGGTCGTTGCAAACGCGTTTTGGGACATCGTCAAGACCTCGGCCTCGTATCGCGGCATCGGCATGGCTATGCGGTCTCGCGATTACTTCGAAAGGGCGGTCGAGCAGTTGGACCTCGGACTGAGCCTGCTCGATGGCCTCCCCGAGCACAGGGAGCGGTTCAAGACGCTCGACAATAAGGGGGAGGCGCTCCTCCTGCTGGGAAAGCAGACCGAGGAGGAGAGGCCCGGGGATGTGGACTTGGAGAAGAACAACAAAAAGTTCCTCACCCAGGCGATCGCAACGCTCGAGGAGGCCATCACTCTCTTCGACTCCCTCGTTGCCGAAGAGAATCCCGAGAAGAAGGCCGACAAGGAAGTCGGGGAGTCCCTGCTCGATAGCGTGACGAACGTCTTCGAGAACCATGCACTGGCATCGGCGCTCCTTGGCAATTTCGACGCCTGCATGGTCAGCCTGGCCCGCGCGTCGGGCCACCCGACCATGTCCCTGGGCTCGGGGACGATGGCGCAGATCGCGGTGCCCATGGCGAAGGCGGGGAGGCACGAGCTGATCATGCGGATGATCAAGTCGGTCAAGGACGTGGACAGGATGCACCACGTGGCTTTCAACCGGGACTTCGACGACGTTTTCCACGCGGCCAAGGCCACGGGCGAGGGCGAGTACGTGCTGGACCTCTTCCGCACCGTGGCGCGCGACATCAGCACGCGCTTCCGCTCGGTGCCCTTCTACCGCACGCGCATCCTGATCGACGCGGCTGCCTTCGCCCGCGGCGTCCTGGGCGACGACGAGACGGCGAAGACGCTCCTGCGCGAGATCATCACGGACAGGGCCGTGAACCGTTTCTCCGTCTCCGAGGCGGTGGACCGGCTGACCGAGCTGCAGCTCGAGAGCTTCCTGCGCTCGTCGGAGCCGCTGGTGAAAGCGGCCTCCGTGGCCGAGGCGCGCTCGCTGCGGGCCAAGCTAGCCGAGGTGCTGGACTCCGACTTCAACCCGGCCGAGTCCAACACGGCCGTGGCTCTGGCCGTGATGCTGCGGCGGCTGGGGCCAGCCACCGAGTACGCCGACGTGCTGCAGGCTGCATTCCGCAACTGCGTGGAGGAGCTCGGGGACGACACGGGCGCCAACGATATGTGGAGCCTGCGGCGGTTGTCGCGGGTCCTGTCCGTCGTCGACGACCCGCGGTTCGCCAGGGATGCGCAGATCGCCTACACGGCCATGCAGTACATCCTTGACGATGACATACACCGACGGGAGACGGAGAGTGGTGATGATGGCGACGACGGAGACGATGAGGGGAAGAAGGAAGATGGGGAGGGAGGAGGGGGGCAGGAGGCGGTTACTGGTGGGGGGGAAGCGGGCGGCACTGCCGAGGGAACGGCGGCAGCTGAGCCCCCTACCCTAAGCGGGACGGCGGATGCGGAGCTGAAGACCGCGGCAGGGATTGAGGTGCCCACCCCAGACGCGAATGGCGTCAACAGCGAGGCCACCAAGCGGCCCCTGACGCCGGTGCCACAGGCGGAGCCGCCTGTCGTTGCTGGGACACCCGCTACCCCGACTGTCTCCGCCGCCACCGTCATCACGGACGGGCCCGTCACGGCGGAGCCGGCCGCGGCCGCCGCCACATCGGAGCCCGAGAACGAGATGGATGAGGGCCTACTGACGCGCGAGAACCGCATCCACTGCGACATCTGCAACAAGCCGGTCGGGGTGTGGTCGACGCAGGGCGGGGCCTACCACTGCCTGTACTGCATCGACAAGGACATCTGCGATCCCTGCATGCGGGAGAAGCTGGCGCGGGAGTCCGGGGAGATGGAGGCCGACTGGCGGGTCGTGTGCCCCAGGGGCCACAGGCACATAAAGGCCCCCGTCGAAGGTTGGAGGGGGGTCAAGGGCGGCAGGTTCAGGATCGGGGAGGAGGAGATCCCCGTCAAGACCTGGCTGAGGGACCTGCAGGTGAAGTGGGAGGCGCACTGGAGGGAGTATTGGACTGAGGAGTTGGATGGGTGAGTGACGAGCGTGGGGCGTTTGGTCATTTGGGGTGGGATGATGATGTTCGGTGACGCTGAAATGTGTATGAGATAGGTGGCAAACAGGAACGTATGCAAGTAGCTAACGGGGTACGGTCTGGATCATGCGGTCCCCTTGTGTAATTAATAAGTTGGATAACACCGCGACATATTTGCTTTTCGTGTCGCTTTGATAAGGCCAATGATGCAGTTGCAGTCACGACGCCCTATGTCGGCGTTTTATGTTCTCTCTCCCTTCTCTTTCTCTTTTGTGGAGAATAATCCGCAAGGATCGGGTTCGCTGGGCTCCGATGTGCGTGGATTCCGTGCGAGCTAGGGAGGGGACCCTTGTCCTTGGTTGTCTGGCTACGACTTGACTCATTTCCCTGGATGACATCATGCCATGTAACGCCGCTTCAGATATATGAGTTAAACAGTGTGCTAGATTGCTTCATCGATCCGGGTTATAAGGTTGAGTTTGGAGCCGGAGGACCTGCCAGGATTCTGGTAAATCGTCTGTCGGGACGGTCCGGCCGACATGGACGGTGTACTGTGAAAACCGAGACCAAGTGATGGGCGGTCCAGGGTCAAGGAGCACATCAACCAGATGCCCTCTGATTAAATTCCCGATCATAGAAGACTTGACAAGAGAGGTCGCCTGGTCCCAAGGGCAGTAATGACAAAAGGTTCGGCGAAGCCAAAGCTAGGCCATTCGCAAAATTGTTTGCATGAATCATCACGATTGTCGAGTCGCGCTCGCCAAAGTACCAGACGGCGCCGGGCAGATGCTGCTGGAAGAGAATAATCGTAATCACAATTTAGCAACGCCTGATTGCTCGAAAACACGCAATTTGCAGGCTTGCACATGGACCGGCATGTAGATATTTGTCGAGACTGCCACAGCCCAAAGCTACGAAGTGGGGTGGCTTCGTCACCTGGAACGCCGTTTGCCCACTGAAATGCCCTGGAATGGCGGCTTCCTACAAGGGAAGTACCGCAACACCGGAATGTGGGGGAGAGATCGCTCGCTTTGCCGAGCCACAATACGTACAACCATGGAGAATCCTAGGATACTTCCTTGCCAAAGTAAAATCATCAGAGCACTGACGAGTGAAGACGACCTCTTCCCTTCAGGACATCCTCATGCTAGATCGAATAATCATGAAATGGAGACCCGCGGTTGGCTGATTTGCCCAACCCCCGGGACCCAAGCACCGACTTGGGACAGGGATATTGGGCTCGAGGCGCGGCGACAATTTGCTCACCGGAGTCAGAACGTGGACAGGACGACGTGAGGGGGGGGGACACAATAAGATGACAACCAATAGGTTGTGATTGGACAACCCCAGAGATAATTCGGATGTTGATCCATGGTTGGCTCGTTGTTTCTCTCTGAAAATAGTATTGCAGCATCTTGATTGGGGGGGTGGGGGGTGGGAATGTTCGCGGGAGCCTGGGACGGCAGCCAGAAACTAGGGAGGGCCAGGCTTGCTGTTGTAGGTGTGATGATGCGGCCTCACAGAATAGCGAGGAGAGAAGACGGGTGATGATCTGTATAAAGGTCAGCCATGATTCCTTCCAGATCACACATAGAGGACCCAGTACCAGCAGCGACAGTTCGCAGCAAACACTCGTTTCAAAACACGACAACACTCACATTCGTTCTCGATACCCCTGAAACGAAACATCCCCCCTCGAGACGCCCCCGTTGCCCCCCAAGATGGTCCACCTCACCATCTTCTCCGCGGCCACGCTGGCCCTCTCCGGCTATGTTGCCGCGCACCCCGGCGAGAAGCACGATCCCGGGCGCATGGAGCGTGAGATTTCAGCGCGCGACAACATGGCCGCCGTCGGGGCTCGCTCCCTCCAGGCCTGCTCAAACTCGGAGTCGGCGAAGAAGATGAAGGCGCGCGCCCTGCAGCGCCGGGCCAACACGGTCAAGCAGCTCCGGCAGAAGAGGGGCATCACAGCCCCGGCTCGGAAGCTCCGCCGCGGCGCTGACGACCTGGCATCTTGGTCTGAGATCAACCACAACATGACGGCTTCCGTTGGCTACGACATGTTCACTCCGCTTGAGGAGGTCTTCTCTGCCAACACGAGCTGCATCCTCGCACCAGAGGTCACCGATGGGTTAGTCGCTCACCCTTGATCCCACCGGCTGCTTCCCTCATCACAGCCATTAACCCTAACAATGCCGCTGCTATACAGGCCGTACTACGTTGTCGGAGAGTACATGCGAAGCAACGTGATCGAGGCCGAGTACTGCGATGGAATCCCCATGTTCCTCGAGGTTCAGTACGTCGACGTCACGACGTGCGACCCGATCCCCTCCGTAGCAGTCGACGTGTGGAACTGCAACGCCACGGGCACCTACTCGGGCATCAGCACGAGCGGCAACTACGCGGCCGACGGCCTCAACAGCACGTACCTCCGGGGCGTCCAGCTGACGGACCACGACGGTGTGGTCCAGTTCGAGACCATCTTCCCGGGCCACTACGAGGGGCGGGCCACGCATACGCACCTGCTCGCGCACGTGAACGCGACCCTTCTGCCCAACGGGACCATCTCCGTCTGGGACGCGCCCGTCACCCACATCGGGCAGCTCTTCTACCCGGAGTCGCTCCGGGCCGAGGCCGAGGCCGTGGCTCCTTACAGCGGCAACGCGCAGTCCATCACGAGCAACGACGACGATATGTGGTCCATCGTGCAGAGCTCGGCCGCGTACGACCCCTTCCCGTCCTTCGTGTACCTCGGGGCCGGCATCGAGGACGGCCTGTTCGCGTGGATCCAGATCGGCGTCAACGCCAGCGCCGACTACGGCGGGGATGACTACTACAGCGTCGCCGGGTACATCGCCGAGGACGGCGGGCACTCTTCCGGCTCGTCCTTCGGTGGCGGCGGCGGCGGCAACGGCACGTTCCCTGGCAACGGGACCGCGCCTACTGGTGCACCCCCTTCGTGAGCTGGGAGGACATGATCGAAGTTGGTGGGTGAGGGTTGGCGTCCTTGTCAGCATGCAGCTCGTCGTCGATGGATAGGGAGTAACTATGTCTTGTGATTTTCCTTTTGGGCTTTTTTTCTTACTTTCATGTACATGTTACTACATTGGGTGGGATCGGCTATTGGTGGGATGGGATGCTTGCCCGACCCTGGCTTTGGGATGGTTGCGAGACTGGACGAATTCACACCAGGGTGGTTCAATTGGGAAAAGCTTGACGCTGAGCAAGATGATACTTGACCGTCGCAATGATGGCGCACCTGAACAGCAGACAAGCGGGTTGACTCTGATGCACGTGTTCTGGATGTCCTCGATACCATACTCTACTTTGTGATGCTGGGACCTGGAAAGGAGGGCCGTCGTGGCTAGCAAGTTGGCGAATTTAGAGCAAACGACACTATATCTAAATAGGCAATCTCATTGAAATCTGACAATTTCATTGGCCAGACATGCTCGCTCTCGTCACTGGAGTGCACGTTCAAGATCAATTAACCAGAGTAACCTTTCGACAAGCTCCTGGGATACAAAAGAAATAATTTTCGGTCGATATCATATCGCTGGAGTCGCTCAATTGAAGCAATTATATTCCACTGCTTTTTTACATCGGAAAATGCGTGCGCGTTTAGTCATTACGTCTCTCCCTCCCTTTCCTACTGTTGCAATTCGAATCTCCTTTGGCTGACCGAGCCAAACTTGTCCGTGGTCGCTGGGAGCCCACGCCTGGCCCCACCTTGGAAAAGATTTCCACCACTCCGCCAATTGACAACCTTTGTGATGCCACGGGCTCTCTAATCACGGCTTTCACCCCCCTTTTTGGACCGACCAGGTACAGATCATCAGCTGTCGTACGGGATTGTCCCATGTACCCTTTTTGCAAGCATTCATTCTGGCGCGGCAAGGCTTCCACACCAGGATGGCAGCAGCAATGTCACCCAATGCAGGTCCTACCCCTCCCGACCCGAACAGTCCCTGATCCCTGATGGTGGTTTGGAGTAAGTGACGGAGTAGGCTATGTCACCATTGCTACGATGAGGGCGACGATCATAAAGCTGGTATCGGCCGCCCTCAGGCCAGGCCTTCCCAACCGTCGACCCGCCGCCGACTCTGCGTGTTCTTCATCATGCCGCTCTGCCTCCCAAGCTTCAGGTCTGTCGCCCTGGCCGCCGCAGCTGCCTCCGTAATGCTAGAGAATTCCTTCACGTTCGCGGCGCAGCTGTCCCTCAACATCACGGCCCTGACGGCCGGCACGATCGAGTCCGACTGGACGACCGTGTACTACCCGAGCAAGTCGCCACCGCTACTAATCGGCAATGACGGCGGGGCGGCGACGGGCGGCTTCCACGCGTGGGACCTCGATGCGCTAAGCCAGCTCGGGGCCGTCGCGACCGGCAGGACCAAGCTCGTTGCCACGCTGTACAACGTCGGGGTCGGTGCGACGGACCTCCTCGTGACGATCGCGCAGCCGGACTCGATCGTCCGTATGTACCAGCTGCCTTCGCTCACGAAGGTGTCGTACAGGGACGGCCCGCTCGCAGTGCTTGGGGACTGGGGTGCACTGTGTCCGTGGCAGAGCAGGTCCGGGAATAGCTATTTCTTTCTTTTCGGAAAGGGCGGGCGCGCGTATCAGTACCTTGTCCGGGCCGACGCGGATGCCATTGAGCTGGTTGAGGTATGTGTTTCTGTGGCTTCTTCCCTTCGATCTGCTTCTCCAACGATTGCGAATGTGCCACAGCTAACTAGGCACAGGTGCAATCCTTTATCGTCCCGGGGTTTTATGTGGGCTGTGCTGTGTCTCAGGCCCAGGCGAGGATGTACCTCACCGAGGACGAATCGCAGCATCTCTACTTCATCGACCTTGTAGAATCAACTGCCCCTCCGGTCGTCTCCGGCGAGGTGGGTGAGGTGTCAGATGCAACCGGCGTTGCTGTTTATGCCTCCAACACGACCGGCAAGGACTACATATTTGTCGCATTAGACGATGTCTGGGTCAATGTTTACGAGCCCTCCTCCGGCGCGTTCACTCTCCTCGGCAGTCTGCAGCTGATCGGGCCCGAAGACATCGAAGTTCAGGGAATCAGCATCTACCAGAGCTCAACCGAGAAGTACCCGAGCGGGGCGCTCACCTTTGCCATCGAGGCCGACGGTGTTTCTGGGTTTGGGGTTGCCTCTTTAGACGGTGTCCTCAAGCCGTTGGGAATATCACGAAACACTCAGTACGACCCACGGACACCGACCGGCTGTCGGCAGCGGTCCAAGATTTGTAGCGAGTGTTCCCAGAGCGGATACTGCGCGAGTGAGGCGACGTCCAACGCGACTTCGTGTAGCTGCTTCGCCGGCTTTACTGGCGCCAAATGCACCGACGTTCGCTGTACCGACAATTGCTCTGAACACGGTCAGTGTGTCGGCCCGAACCGATGCAAGTGCGATCCCGGATGGGGTGGCCTACACTGTTCGTTCCTAACAGTCGAGCCTTCGTACGAGACGGACGCCAAGGGTGGCGATGGCGACGACCCGGCTATATGGATCTCGCCCGTTGCTGCCAGCCAGTCGCGAATCATCACTACAACCAAGTCGGAGGACGACGCCGGGATGGCCGTGTTCGACCTCACCGGCAAGCTCCTCCAGACCTTCCCTGCAGGTCAGCCCAACAATGTGGATATCATTTATGGGTTCCAGGCTGGGGACCGCAAAATCGATCTTGCATTTGCAGCGTGCCGGTCAGATGATACCTTATGGTCAGTCAGGGCTCTTCTCCCGTTACGAAACTCTCCGGACAAACGATGCACTATCGGAAAGAAATCGGCTAACCAAGAACCGCCCATAGCCTGTTCGAAATCACACCCAATGGCACCCTCACCGCAGCGCCCGGGGGCAGCCAACCTGTCGAGCCGGAATTCACTGTCTACGGCTCGTGTTCCTATCTCTCCCGGAAAACTGGCAAGCAGTACCTTTTCGTCAACGAAAAGTCGTCCCGCTACCTGCAGTACGAACTCACATCCACGACGAACGGGACTCTCGAGACGAAACTTGTCCGCGACTTCATGGCCGGCTCTGGCGGGCAAGTGGAGGGCTGCGTGACAGATGAGGACAACGGCTGGCTCTTCCTCGGCGAGGAGCCGTCGGCCCTGTGGCGGTACGACGCCGAGCCGGTCCCCACCCCGCCCGGCTCGGGCCTGCGCATCGCCCACGTCGGGGACGGCAGGCTCAACGCCGACGTCGAGGGCGTCGCGCTCGTGGTCGGGGCCACGCCGCAGGAAGGGTACATCATCGTCTCGAACCAGGGGGTGAGCGCCTACGCCGTCTACCGCCGGGCCGAGCCGCACGAGCACGTGGCCACCTTCACCATCACCGGGTCCACTGACGGCTCCGTCGACGCCGTCTCCAACACGGACGGGGTCGCCGCTGTGGGTACCGGCCTGGGGCCCGACTTCCCCGCGGGGTTGGTCGTCGTGCATGACGACGCGAACGAGCTGCCGGACGGGACGACGAGCGCGGAGGCGAGCTTCAAGCTTGTCAGTCTGGAGAAGGTGCTCGGTGCTGAACCGATCAGGGCGCTTGGGTTGCTTGATCAGGTGGATGTGGGGTGGGATCCGAGGGGGTGATGCGAGGTGCATAATCAGATGCTTGCTTAGGCTTGAATCAATAGCTATCTATGCTCTGTTGATGATTGCAAAGAAAAGGGTAACCCCTTCTCCATTATATGATGTGCTGAAACGCCCTCTCTTATAGTTATACTGGTGGCTTCTTCCTGATGTCGGCAAACCCATCCCATTTCCCCTACAGCCCAGCATTAGCCAGTATTCCCTAGCGCGAGCCTTGCACAACCTCCTCGTACGCCTTCTCATTCAGCCTCGCGCACAAGCCCGTCTTGTTGAAGAAGGGCATGTCAAAGAGCGACGTGTCGAGATCGAGCTCGCCGCTCATCCTGTCCAGACCATAACAACCGCTCCGCAGTGTCGCCCGTTTCCCTCCGCCCCTCTCTATACTGCCCGTCGGCACATCCAGCCAGAACCTCCCGTCGTGCACACATGTGCTGTACGTCTCCCTCTGCACGACATCGCATGTCTCGATCTGGGGGTCGACCGGAGGAGAGGGACCCCATGTCCATCCGTGCACCGAGACGAGGGCAGGCAGGTCGAACTGGTGGTAGATATCGGCGCCCTCTATCGAGGAGAAATTGAGGAATTTGTGCCCCTCGGCGCGGAACTTGGGCAGCGAGAGCAGTACGGCGCCGATGTCCAGGAAGGGGCTTTCGGGGGTGCTGGGCTGGCAGAAGGTGACGTTTCCCTGGTTGGTTTTTTTTTGGTTCGCCAGGCGTGTTGCTGCTGTCAGCCACGGTACGTCTGAATTGAGGGGTCGAGGAATCTCCATGTTCGGCTCGGCCGGCCGGGCAGGCTGGAATGCAGCAGCAGCACAAAGACTCACCTCGATAATTCGTGTACACCTCTCATCCCACGCTACATCACTTTCCTCGGCCGCATCGATCGTCTTCAGGGATTCGACGCTGAGGCCGATCACATCCCCGGACCGGCCCTCCCCGACACGGTCGAAAACACTAGGGTCGAATACGCTCGTCGGGCTGGCGAGCACGAAATACGATGCCCCCTCGCACGACACGTTCAAGGAGGGTAGGTTCTCAACCACCCAGTCCGTCGCCCTCCAGACGGTGGTCCTGTGGCCGCCGCCGTCATCATCCCAGGCCTCCTCCGGGACCGTGATGATATGCATGCGCGGGTCGTGGAGGTCCAGCACGTGGCCCCTCGTGGCGCGGGGCGTCGCCACGTCCCCATTTACGACGGCCTGGTAGACGACGGCCCGCCACCTAGGGTTGCTCTGCCGCTGCAACGAGCGCAGCATCTGCGGGAGGTGCTGCGGCTCGGCGTACGGTGTAACTGCCTTGTCGACGGCGACGAGGACGCACACGTCGACCTCGGAGGCGGCGCCCTCCCACTTTTGCGCCTGCATCTCCCTCGCCAACTCCAGCCCGGCGTCGATCAGCTCGTGCCGCCAGGGCGCCCGCTCGGCGAGGTCCACGGCCTCCCTGAAGGCCCTCCCGAAGGCGTCCCCCCACTGGACCGACGGCTCCAGGACGTTGCCCTCCCCCCACTCGTTGAGCGCGTTGACGAAGCAGAAGTTCTCCTCGCCCCACGGGTTCGGGTCCATCCTGACGCGCTCGAGCAGCCGCAGGACGGACCGCCCCCAGGCGAGCGGGTGGGCGAATGGGTTTGCCGTCGACTCGCCGTCAGTCGGGTGGCGCGGGGTGTTGTCCCAGTTGACGTGCAGGCCCCGGTGGTAGGTCCTGCTGGTCCGCTGGAGGCGCACCCACGTGGTCGGGTCGCGACTGCCGTGGGCGCGGGGCGCGAACTCGGCGACCGCGTCCGGTTGGTGGCCGTTCGGGTCGGGGTCGTGGTCGCCCGCGATCCTCGTGTCGATGATGTCCATTCCGCCCAGACCGGCCTCCACGGCCCAGCGGCGGAAGGCGTCGCACATGGACCGGAGGGCGGCCGACATGTGCGGCATGTTGTAGACGGCGAACTGGACGCGCCCCGCCGAGCGGAGGTAGCGCGGGTGCCGGAAGTAGGGGAGGAGCCAGTCGAAGTGGTCGCGCCAGTCGGGCGGCCCGCCGTACGACTGCCGCAGGAGCACCTGTGACGAGTCCTTGCCGTCCCAGCGCGCCGTCCAGGGCTCGTTGGCCCAGCTCAGCATGAAGGGCAGCGGCGGCTCGCCGTCGCCCTCGTCGTCGTCGAGCAGCTGGGCCTGCAGGACCCTGTGCATCACGGGCCCGCACCCGTCGCCGCCGCCGCCTCCGCCTCCGCCTCTGCCCGATTGTTGTTGTTGTTGTCCATGTCCGCCGCAGAACCAGTAGTGGTGGTATACCACCCCGTGCACGCCGATCTCCCTCAGCAGGCGGGCCTGGCGGGCGCGGGTCTCGCGCGACAGGAGGTCGTAGTAGCCCACCTCGGGCGCCGGCTGCTGGACCTCGGTGCCCCAGCGGTTGCGGTCGACCTTGCGGACGTTGGTCCACTCGGTGAAGTTGACGCCCCAGAACTCGTCGTTCTCGGGGATGGGGTGGAACTGCGGGAAGACGTAGGCGAGGGGCTTGATGGTGTACTTGAAAGGCTCACGCTCGGGTCCACCCCTCCACTTCCCGTCGCCGGGCCGTGGTTCCTTTTGTTTGTTGCTGTCGGTATCGTGACCCCATCCCTGCCAGAAGTAGTGGTCCTTGGACGACCCTGCAGGCTTCTTCGAGTGTGGATGGGGCGTTTGCTGGTGATGCCGGTGGGGCGACCCGTTGCCGCCGCCGCCGGACTGCGGGAGGACCGTCTGGTACATCCATCCCGGGGCTGCGCTGTGGTTCGTAGCTAGCAGCCAGCACAGAGGCAGGGCGAGAATGAGCAGGTGCTTCCAACCCCATGCCCTGAACAGGCTTTGCGGGCTGCCGGCCATGGCCAGCCGCATGGCGAACATCCAGTAGTTGGGATTCTCGTGCCTCTTCCGGGGCACCATTAAGATGAGCGATCACCAGTGGACAGGCAATACGGGTATGGGTTCACTTGCCAGCAGTGTGCGGCTGCCGTTCGTTATAGGATCCTGAGTCGGCCATTTTTAACCCTTTCACGGGCTCTCATCTTTTGGAGAGGACAGATTGCTGGGCAAGGTTTTGTCAAGAAGGGGGAGGGAGTGAAGTGATTGAGCTGTGTTCAAGCCGATGGGATGGAAGTTCATCAAGTCGAGACTTCATGCTCCAGGTGTCATCGGGAGCTTGCATTCATTAGGGGTGAGTGAAGCCGATCGCGTATTGAAACACCAGAACAGCTCCTGCAGCCGCCTCTTTACCTATGCCCTGGCTTTCTGCTGCCCCGCGTTTTGATGTGAATTTCCACGAACGCATCAACTTTCGTGCATGCATTAATTCGGGCCTTTAACGAGGCAGTGCACCCTCTCCGCCGTGATGTAGGCTGCCATGCTTTTCGTATTGCCTTCACCGACAACCCTGATCGAACAATGTTTTTCGTTCAGATATCACCGCAACGTTGCTCGGCACTAAAAAGCAAAGACTCTGGTCACCAATCCTGGCCGCAGATAGACACTGTAGCCCCAACGCGTGGTCATGTTTAGACGCAATGTCTTGTTAGCGCCGTCCACCGGCGCAGCCAAAAGCATCATTAAGGGATGAGACACAAATTTCTTTTAGAGACTTCGGATTGCAATTGGTGTACACGACATCTCTTTGTCTCTTCTTCTTTGCCCATAGTAATTCAACGCAGAATCAATAGTTAGGTGCGTAGTGCACTTCATAGTCACGTATCTTCTCATCGCCTTGCTCCCGCATTCCCGGTGCGGCGGTGCTCCAGCCGCTCCCTCCTCCGTCGGCCAGGTTGCCGCCCAATTCCAAAGAACATCTCATATGCCTTGACTGAACAAGAAGATCATTGAACCATTTCCACCTGAGGTGCTTGCTGGGGTTTCGCGGTGGCAGTCAAGCTGTCTCCGATCTTGACCAGCACAGCCGCATCGATGAGTCGCTGCTCATAGCCGTCCAGCAGGATCTTGACCATCACGGCAGCAAGCTTGCCCACCTCGATCCCGTCCATCAACTTGGCCACCAGCCTCCGGCCGATGAAAGTATTCTCCTGCATGATATCGGCGGGGCGGACGGCCCACACCTCCAGGGAGTCCTTGTTCGCGTCGGCGAGATCGCACAGGCCTTTCTCGACTTGTCCCTATTTTTCGCGGGGAATTTTAACACGGGTTCTGGCTCCGTTGCGAGGGAACACGGATTTTTCTGAGGCGAACGGGTAGAGGTCTATCAGCCAATACGTACCTTGATCCTGCGGGTATCGCCGAGGAAGGGAAGCCATTTGTTCTGGTCCCACTCGCTGAACCTGCCGCTACAGTAGACGAAGCGGAATTTGTGATCGGGCGTGCCCTGGCCGAGCTGCATGAAGGCGTTCGCCGCGGCCAGGGTGTAGTCGACCCCGACCTTGCGCGCCGTCTCGACGTCGGGGAACTTGTTGACCATGCCTCCGATGGCCCTTTTGTTTGGGCTCCCGTGTCAGCAAGAAGCATTGAAACAGTGTCTCAAACTCTCAGCATTCGCTTTGGAATCGGTTGAGGAGCGGGCGGCTTCAGGTGCCGGGTGGGAGCTCCAACGTCATTGTACGTCACTGAAGGCACACGGAGCCCAGCCCGTAGGCATTCCACAATCCGACTAAAGCAAATCGGCATAAGAGCTGAGAAGGACGGAATGACCATTGATCAAGGGAATAAAAACACACCAGAGACATCCCTCTGCGCCGGCGAGCTTGGCCAGCAGATGGGCCGGGTAGGTCCCGAAATCATCATGCAGAATCACGGTCGCCTTCGGGGAGTTGGTCACCTCTGCGGGGAGCAGCTTCCGCGTGAGGAGGAATACGTGCGTGATTCGCGTGTTCGCGAGGCACTCACGCACCAGAGCGCCGCCAACGAGGCCTGTACACCCGGTTATGATGACCTTCATTGTTTTTGCCTGGTTTTCTGTGCTCTTTGTCGTCTTTTTTGTCTTTTCGTTGAAAAAGTTGCGGGTGCGTCTGCAGTGGCGCGATCCAGGGTGGGTGCATGTGGTGCATTGAGAATTGAGGAAGTGGTACGGTTTCCCGGAAGAATGGATTGCGGAGAATGGGTGCAACCAAGAATTCGAATTCCTGGCCATCTCGCACTCGTTGCCCGTGACCAGGATGCTACATTAACATCATTCGGCTACTATGCTTGAACGAAGCTCCCAACTTTACTCAGGCAAGCTCTTTTCAAATCCTTCAGTTTCTCTTAGCTTAATTAGCAACCCCAAGAGCATCAATTAGGTCAATATGAGTAAAGACGGCGATTTAATTAATAGTATCCTGCCCGTATGTTGGGCTCGTGAAATAGTCTAGACAATACGCCTTGACTGCCTACTCTGGTGAGGCAAGGCAAACAAAAGTAATAAAGAAAGCGTCCTCTGCACGAGCGTCCTCTGCACGACCGACCTCCCTTCCTTTGCTGAACAATAACCCGTCCACCTTTATCCGTTCCTCCTCAGTTGAGCTTAGCTCGCTGCCAGTGCCACAGCAACGACCAATCTAATTATGTGCTCTATAACAAGCATGGTGCTCTGTCTGAGCTAACTCCCACATTAGAGCCGAGTGCTCCCTTTGATATTTATACAGTCAATGTGCGATGCTCCCCCTCCTCCAAAGCCCATTCGTGCTCCTCCATCTCCAAGCTATGCCCTGGATAAGTTGACAAGGGTCCAGGTTGTATGATCAGTGCCATCCCCGCGGCCAACCTCTTTAGATGAGAGGCCCAGACACTCGGAAGAAAGTAGCGCAGAAGAAAAGAGGTAAAGAGGAAAGTGAAGAAAAGAATAAAGGAAGAAAGAAAGGAAAAGTGGAAGCGTGAAAAAGAGAAGCGAAGTAGAAAAGTGAAGAAAGAAAGAAAAGTGAAGAAAGAAAGAAAAGTGAAGAAAGAAAGAAAAGTGAAGAGAAGACAAAATTTAACCGATACTACTCTGATAAAACATGAGGTCGAAGACTGCCAACCATGTTGTGGAGGCAGTACTGCCGTTCCTCTGGGAACGCGACTGGTCGCCGTCGCAGTCCAAACTGAACTCCTCTCATGTTCCTCCGCAGTCACAACTTTCTTTTTCCTGTTCTCTCAAGCTTGGGACGACATCCTCCCCAAGGCAACCTCAAGTGTCCCCCTCCCCTCATCTCGCCCCTCACCACTCGTCATCGCTGTCATCGTCATCATGACCGTGCAGCAGCCACAAGTCCTGCATCGACACCGCGGGCGCCGCCGCCGCCGCCGCCCGCTCGTCCGCGTTGTCGCCCCCCGCCGCGACCGGCGCCATGCGCAGGTGGAAGGGCAGGAAGGCGGGCTTGCCGAGGGCGACGACCTTGGCGCGCGGCTTGACCGAGTGGTCGCGGCGTCGGTCGCGCGGGTCGAGCGGCCGCGCCACCGAGGACGTGCTGTTCTTCTTCTTGCTCTTGGCCTCGTCCAGGAACCGATTCCGGGGTTTGAGCATCCTCGCCTCCTGCAGCATGATGCACGCGATGGGCGCAGGGTACCGCTCCATCCACTCCTCCAGCCAGTCCGGGCACTTGTGGCGGCCCAGGTCGAGGCGGCAGGCCCGGTCCTCGGGGGGCTCGGTCCAGATGCGGTCGCACGGGTTGGGGGGCGTCGCGGGGACGTGCGTGGCCACCCGCTTCGGCCACTGTGGAGGGGACGCCGTGAAGCCGACCATGCCTCGGTCGTTGAGCAGGAGCCGCTGCTGGATCAGGTGGTCCCGCGAGTCGCCTGGCTTGTGGCCGAACATCTTCTCCTTCTCGTCTTTCTTATCACCCTTCTTCTCTTTCTTCTTCTCTTTCTTCTCATCTTTTTTCTCGCCCGAATTATCCGCTGTCGAGGTCACAGTGGACGCCTGGCTGGACTCTCCAATAATCGACACCTCCATATTGACCGAAGACTCGGTGCAGCTCTCTTCATCTGTCAAGTCCATGTTGCCTGGGGACTCTGTGGACAGCTCCTCATCTGCCAACTCTACGTCAACCGAGGACTCTGAGGGTTCTTCCTCAAGTGGCCCCTCCACAATGGTGAAGAAGTCCGATGATTCCTCTTCATCTGCCGAGTCCATGTCCACCGAGGACTCTGTGTCTTCTTCATCATGGGGCCAGTCCACGTTGGCGGAGAATGGAGCAAGGTCCTCCCCGTCTGCCCAGTCGCTGTGAACATCTTCAATCTCGGGCTCCTTGTACTTCGCGAGCATGGCCTGGGCGTCTAGGATAGGCTGCTCTTTCTCCGCTTGTTGAGTGGGCAGCTGATCCTGTGTATCTGCCTCCTTGTACTTCTCGAGAATGGCCTGGGCGTCAAGGACAGGCTGCTCTGTCTTCTCCTGTTCAGTGGGCAGCTGATCCTGAGTGACTGCCTGACTGGGCGTGCTGGGCGGCTCTGACACGCCATCTGCATCCGTGCTGCCGGGCTCTGTCTCTTTCTCGACATCGCTCTCGGTGTCCGAGTTGGACTCCAGGCTCTTGAAGTAGTCATCCACATCCTGAATGGCCGTGAAATCAAGATCTAGTTCGTGAGTCTCCCAAAATGCAAAGTCTGCATCGCTAGACTCGAAGCTGGTGACCTGGTTGCTGGCTTGACCGTCATCGGTGCCTGCAAGGATGGCATCGCACTTCTTGTCGCCGGAATTGTCGCTTGCGGTAGTAGTGTGGCTAGTTCCGCCTTGAGCCTCCTGGTGGCTGTCATAGGCCATGCCAGGGGCCAGGCTGTCTTCCTCGGTGACTTTGAGGGTCTCGTCTGAGAGGCTCTGGATATCGCCGTCGGCAAGCGACTCAGCCTTGATCTTAATGCCGCCGTCAGAAGCGACGACATCGCCTTCATCTTGGGCAGGCTTCTCGGATTCGGTGACGTCTGTGAGAGAGGTCAGTTCTTTGACATCCTGGGCCGCGAGACCTTTCTCTGTCCGAACGTAGATATAAACGCTGTCAGGGGATCCGACGTCATGGGAATCGTAATGCCGTTGTTTCTGGGGATTCTCACCGGTGCTGATGGACTCGACCACGATGATAGACACACCTGTCGCGATACACTCGCCGACAGTCGTAGGCACAGTGGTGGGCGCCTCGGAGGTGCTGAGCTCACCTGAGGCTTGCTTGGGGCTGTTGGCAATGATGACAACAATGTCAAGATGATTGCCAAAGGAGAGAGAGTGTGTCTTCGAGGTCACATTGGAGGTGGGTTTCTAGACCACCTCAACAACGATCTCGATCGTCTCTCTATGCGTGTGCTGCTTCGTCGGCACAAGAGTAGTGGTGATGGGTGCAGCAGAAGGGGCGGTGGCAGGGACAGGCACCACGATGGGAATGCCCAGGATACCAGGGAAGACCGCGATGGCCGTCCACTCGGTGGAGCTGAATTCTTTTCCTGCCTTCTTGGCGGCACCGCCAATCTCGTTCGCCTTGCCCTTGACCTTGGTCTTCAGGGACTGGCACTTCGCCTTGATACGCCCTTTGAGGCCCATGCTAGGCTGGTGTTGATCGGCGGCCGCCTTTCGACCGCGTCGAAGAAGTTTGGTGAACATGACAATGGTCCTTGCTGGGAGAATGATAATTGCAAGCGTCTGGTGAGAATGAGAGGGATAAAACTCAAATGGAATGCCGAAAGAACTTTGCTGATGGATGATTGATGATCGTGGGATGAAGCAAGTTCTGCAGTGTTCTGGAGTTTATTGGTGTAAGGTGAGAAAAGGCAGGACCAAGGAAGAGGGCAGATGAAAAAGCTTTGTATAGGAGCCTCTGGAGTAGGATATATGTCGGCCAGTATGTTTTTGGCACCGCATTAAACGAAATGGCTAGGTGCCACGGTGAGCAAATATTCTATTCACTCATAGGACTGGAGTGAGGGTCTTCGGTGAGGGTCCAGCAAGATCGGACGACAGTTGAGGGTCCAGAGGCCCAGCCCAGCCACTCAAGTAGACCACACGTAGGCTTTTTAATTCACTGGCGAGTAGACCCAGTCACTCTGTAGTGGCAGGGAAAAGCCGGAACAGACGCCTTATTCCTGGCGCAGAATAGATGGAAGTACATTGAATCTATACATGTGTTGCAACTGAACAAAGCCGCTGAGCAGCCAAAAGTACCACCTTGGGGAGGGCGTCTCAACTCTAGATGGCTGTCAAAGAACGGACAGGACTACCCACACCACATGTCGCCAAGCCTTTACCATTATTCGGCTGGTGCCCTGAAGGAGCGTTGTGAGATGGGACTCAATTAAAGCCAAGACCACTCTACAGTCCCATGTCCCTCGGGCTCAGATTACCCTTACCCGCCGGTTACCAGTCATCACACCCCAGATTACGCACGACTGGTGGACTGCTTGCCGTCTCAACTAGTGTCTGCCGTCGAAGCCTTGCTGTATTCTCCCCATCGAGGTTTTGCTTGGTAAGTCAACGCAACCGTTATGAGTCTGTCGCCTCATGTCCGTAAGACCTACGATTATCCCTCGCGTGAGAAGCTCTCCGTGCTTGACACATCTATGGCCTGTAGATACATCACCCCGCCTCTCCACCGCACAATCCCGCCTTGACCGCCTCAACGCTGCCCTTGTATGTAAACGAAGAGGTCACCGTTCCCTTCTGTGACGGCCTGGCACGCGAACATGCAGTTCGTCCCCATCTCGCATGACTCGTCCAGGCAGGTCCGACGGCACCACCAGACAGACGCGGCGAAGGACACGCACAGGCTGCTGGCATGAGTGACGGGTGGGTAGATGACGGCGCTGACGATGGTCTCGAACCCGTTCAGGGTCACCTTGCACCAGTCAGCCTCCCCAATCTCCGAGTTGGTCCAGCACCGCGTGCCGGGCGGCAGATTGAGGATGTAGCGATAGCACCACTCGGCGCCCACGGCGGTGCCGAGCGAGCCCTGAAAGCTGCAGCGTTTCTGCCACTGCCGCCTCTCGAAGAAGGAGGCCGGGCTCGTGTCGTTAATCCTCCACGGCGCCGGCGGGGGCGGGGGAGGCTCCAGCGGCGGGTAGCCCTTGCTGGCGCGCCACTCGGCCATGTAGGTGTCATTCATGAGGCTCTGGGGCGTCAGGCCCATCTCCTCGAGGGTCGGGAGGCCGGGTCCAGGGGTGAACGTGAATTTGGGGTCGTCCCTGATTGTCTTTGAGAGGTCAGAAGTTGAAGGCGTGGCCGCCCAAGCCATGCCAGGCATGAAGATGGCCAGAGGCAGTAGTAGGGTGGCGAGTTTGGTGAAGTGCATTGCCGTATCAATGGATCCAGCGGGTACTTTTCGTGAGGCTTTAGCAAAGTGTATTTCTGCTGAACTGCTTTATCGAATGCCTAGGGAACTGAGTACTCTCAAGTTGAAGGGGTTGTGGTCCTATATACCTGCCCACCCATCAACTTGATGGCCGGTCCCATGTAGGATAGGATCAAATTGTCTGCTCACATGCCCCAGGCCGACGTGGCGAGGTTCTGGTGACTTGGTGAGCTGTAAACTCTTATGAAATGATTGAAGCAGGGCACAACTGACATCACAGCTTTTGGCTCCAGTGTAGAGCCCAGAGACTTCGGGAGCACACAATCACCGACCGTGCTAGTTGATAACGAGCTCTGACTGGCCGAAGCAGCAATGGGGCGGATCTCACCAGGAATTGCAGGAAAAGAGGTTCCTCGAGTGATTCGCTGGCAAGTAAGGAACGAAGGGCACAAGCGGGATTGGTGGGGAAAGCCCCTGACGTTGGTATAGATATTAAAATGCAGAAGGCAAAAAGGCTCAATCAGTAGTCTAAAAAAAGTCCGCCAAGTCGAAGAGAAGAATGTAAATGTCCCAAAAACAAACACCTCGCTATGCAACGCTAAAACCCAGATGCTCCATCCATGCCATGCCATGCCATGCCAACTGATCGCAAATTGTCTCAATCCAGAATATCAGGTGACCTTCGAGGGAGGAAGGGTGTGTAGGCCCATAGTACACATTTCCCCACTAGCCAATCAAGCCTTCTTCACGAACTTGGGGTCGCAGATGATCTTGCCGACCTCAGGGAGGCTAGGCATGGTCGGCAGCTTCCACTCGCCCTTGCCGCCGTCACCGAAGGTGATGTCGACGTTGGCGCCACGGGTGACGGTGATGGGCGCGTTAGTCTTGCTGTCGACGATCTGGCAGCGGTAGGCGGGGTCAACCAGGGGCCCCAGCCTGAGCTCGACGGTCTGGAAGGCCCGGTCGGAGCCGGACAGAGTCTTCTCCTGGCGGCTGCCGTCGGTGAAGGCGGTCTGGATGCCGGTCTCGGTGGCCTGGTTGCTCAGGACGACGCGGACCTCGTTGCCGCCCTCGAGCTTCTTGAAGGCCTGGTTGCAGACGATGCTGCTGACCTTGGCGGCGGAGCGGAAGGTCCACTCGCCCTTGCCGCCGTCGGCGAAGGTGATGTCGGTGTTGGCGCCGCGCTTGACCACGATCGGCTTGTTGTTCTCGTCGAGGACCTGGCAGCGGAGCGCCTTGTTGCGGATGGCCGCGCCCAGCTTGAGCTCGACGGTCGTGAAGGGCCCGCTCTGGGTAGGCTTGCCGACGGCGACCTGGACCTCCCGGAAGGCGGTCTGGCTGCCCGTCTCCGTGGCCTGGTTGCTCAGGATGACGCGGATCTGGCTGTCCGTGTTGGAGGCGCTTCCCTGAGGGGCGGCCATAGCGCCGGAGGCGGCGAGGATGGTAAGGAGGAGAGTAGAGTACTGCATTTTGATGTGTTGTTTTGTGTGTTTTTTTGGGTTCTATTTCCAAGAAATGAAGAGAAGTCAAATCAAATCACAAAAGGAAATAACAAAGGAAAAAGACAGAGGAAAAAAGAGAAAGAGGAAAAGGAAAAGTTGAGTTTGTTGTTTTGTGTTGTTGATGGTGATGATGAGATAGAAGACTTTCCCCTCCTCTAACTGGAGGTCAGCTCGATATTATATACCTTTCTGAACAGTGCTCGCAACCTGAACATGATCCCGTTGTCGGCACGATAGGGTGCTCTCGGTCTGCTTCCGATCCGTTGCTGCCGGCGAGTGCGCCACTGCAGTCAGATCTAAGGACTCCAGAATTGGCAACTTCTGCCGCTTCGGGTAATTGTGCCCCATATAATCGAGGGACTAGGAATGTTGCTGCGCTGGAAAGTGCAGTTGCCGGTGCTCAGCCACTCTGCAAAAATGTTGTTCATTCTCCACCATGTCAGCCGCCAACTAAGCGCCAATTGGCGCAGCGATTTTCATTGGCCAGCGCGTATGAGGAATTGATTGCAAAGCTATTATCATTTTCCCCCCTTTGTTTCTTTGTTTCTCTGTTTCTTCAGTTGAACTGATGTAAGCGCGGGTCACGGGGGCAATCGATCCCGGTCGACCTCCTCCTTATGGCTCACGTCACACCGCTACCGAATTTTGCCGGTCTGTGATGGGCTCAACCTACGGGTTCTTGAGCTTGAGACCTCCGATTGGCCACTGGCTTGTGAGACTCTCCCAGGGACTCTCGGTGTCCCACGTGGCAGGAATAGGATCTTTCAGCTGCAGCATTCCTTTGGCTTACCTGACAAATAATTATCTCAGGTTCTAGCCACGCTTGGAAGCTGGAATTCTTCATTGTCACTCCGCGTTCCGTCCGTCCGCTATATTTTAGGCAACAAGATTTGCACGGCGCTCCCGTTGCGGATCCTGGATCAGCCGTTGAAAGACTCTTGAGCAAGTTCAACAAAGCTAAAGCTCTAGGGTCCGGGTCTCGGAAGCATCAAGACTGGAGATTCGATTGGAGGGCTGCGCAGTTCAGCTTGTGGAGGCAAGTTCATGCCTACCTGCAGTAAAGCGTCGAAATGAGATTTGGGACGACCGAACTCGTGCTAGAGCTCACGGCAGACTTCGACGTGGTAGGTTTCCACTTTCCAATCATTACTTCTCATTTATACGACATGTCGACCAGAACCAAGTGGCTGGCTCCAAGAGCTCAAGTTCTCACTGCTCATCTGTCGTCCATGCAAATTCCAGCCCACGTTAGCCTTGGACGGATACGGAAGTTGTAAGTCAGTGTTGGTAAGCCTTGGCAGATATACCCCTGGTGGTTGAGTCCTTTGGAGTCAGTACTTACCTACACAGCCACAGTACGGAGTAGCCAATCCGGTGAGCCATGGCCGCAAGGATAAGGCATCTCCATGTACAGGGCAGGCTTTTGTGCTGTTGCTCACCTGACTTCTCGCAGCTAATTCACGGCCAACGGATCGCCTCGCATAGGGAGATAGAGGAGAGAGTAGAGGCGGATTTGTTGGAGCCGTATTTAATATTTATAGGTAGGGATGGAAGGTATCAGGGGCGATTGACAAGAAAATCACAATCGTACAAGTTGTCACTTGGGCCACAAATAATTCGGTGGCTCGCTACTCTGGACTAAGTTGACTGTGTGACTTCGCGCCTCTGGGAGCTAGACCATCTACAGGAACACTGTTCCTGTACCAAACATTGAGATTCTTTTGTCTCCTGGAAGTGAATCTGGTGACGTGCTGTAGCGATATGGATGTTCGCTCATTGGATACGTATTTATCTAGTCCATCATAATAACATGTTCGCCTAAAATTAGGACACTTGAGAAAGATAAAGGGCTGCATGAAACCACCAATTTAGCAAGACCCCATGCTCTCGACGTCTCTGATCTGACGTATGTGTTTTCATTTCATTACAGCCTCACAGGGCAGTGTCAAGATGGAAGGAGCCAATCCAAGAGGCCCCTATCACTCTGTGTCCTTCCGCCAGCGGGCAAGATGCTATGATCGGAAGCAGAGAGGGTTAGGGTTATCTAGCCAAACTAAATGTGGGCCTTCCTGTGGAACGGGTTATCGCATTATCGGCTTATCGGCCAGATTATCGTGTCCGAGAATGCACGCGTGGACGCGTAATAATTTTGTTATCGGACGCTTGCTAGCCAATGCCCAACCGACGACTGGGACCCGCGCGGGCCCGAATTTGCATGCTCCCTCCCCCTTTACCCCCTGCGGACGATTTCCCTCCCGGACAATCCCTCCGATATATACCTATGTAGTCTATACGGGTTTTCGTAATCGCTCTTTTTGGCTCCCCCCTTCGCTCCATGCGTTCCCTGCCCCTCCCCTCGCCGCCGAACTGGCGGCGTGTCCTCTTCTGGGCCTCCATCATCCTGCCCATCCTCCTAGTTGTCTATGTCGTCACCCGCCTGCTCGCGTTCGCCCAGCTCTTTGGCAAGCTGGGCCCCCACGCCGGCATCCAGATCACGCAGGCAGAAGTCCTCGAGCTGCACGCCAACAGCAGCAGCAGCGCCGGTGGTAATGGCACCGACCCGCGGCCAGCCTTGATCCCCAAGATCATCCACCAGATCTTCCACAACTGGAACGAGCCGGGCAGCAAGACGCTGCCTGCGGACTGGGCCGAGATGCGGCAGAGCTGCATTGATAAAAACCCCGAGTGGGAGGTGAGGATCTGGTGGACGGAGGACTCGCACGCCTTCATCGCCAACGAGTACCCCTGGTTCCTAGAGACGTACGAGGGTTACAAGTTCGCGATCCAAAGGGTGGATGTGATGCGGTACTTTGCTGTGCGGAAGTATGGGGGTATATACATTGATCTGGATAACGTGGGTTTCTCTCTGTCCTCCAGCGACCTCGCCATCAGGTCTCCCTTTCCTGCTCATCTTCTTTCCCATTTTCCCCCCACACCCGCCATTATTGCCCCGCGCTGACATGACCCCCCAACTTTCTTCGACAGGGCTGCGATCAACCCCTCGACCCCCTCCGCTACCTCCCAGCCTTCACGACCGACGGCGGCATGGGCGCCCTCTCGAACAACATCATCGGCGCGCACCCGGAGCACCCCTGGATATGCATGCTGACGGACAACCTGATCGCCTACAATTGGAACTGGATCCTCCCCTACGCTAGGGTCATGTACAACAGCGGTCAGTGGTACCTGACGGCCATGTGGGAGCGGTACCACGCCTCCCTGACGCCGGCTGCAGGCCCGGGCCGGATCCCCGGCTACGAGGGGGATGGCTGGATGCCGCTGCACCGGGTCATGATGGACGGCCGCGACGGCGCCGACCCGTGGGTGTTCTGGAATCACGGCGGGCACGGCGGCACCTGGGGCGCCGGCGACGACTGGTTCTGGGCCTGGCTGGGCATCCACTGGGTCGAGGTCGTCGTCGAGGTCATCGCCGCCATCTTCGTCATGATCCTCAGCTGCGTCTGCTGCGTGCGCTGCTACAGGCGGAGACGCACCAGCAGGGCCGAGGGCTACCAGAGGGTCGCCGGCGGGGAGGCCGGCGCCGGCGGCGCCGGGGACGATGTCGAGCTGCTGGATCGCGGGAGGAGGAGGAGGTCGGACGAGGAAGGGAGGGCGGAGGACTGAGGATTTCTTTCAGTTTGCCTTGTTTTATATTTTACCTTTGAGCTTTTTGCTTATACGTATTTTGGGTTTTGGTTTATCGTCCGGCGGCTTTTTGGGTTCTCCTCTTCTCTTTTACTTGGGCTGTGTTTTGGCCGGAGACAGGACATCATCTCTCCTTGATATCCCATAGACAGCACAGAGCTGGGCATATTGGTTGTGCCGCCTATGGCCATTTCTGGATCGCAACTAGTTAACTACTGGCTTCGGTGCCTCTGCGACAGCCAGGTTATGTCTGGGCTTGTAATAAAAGGAATGAGACGATGCCTTCTTTGCATCCAAGGCGGTGCCATCCCTTGGACTCATTAAATACATATTCTGGGACGCATCAAGGCCGTACCCAACCAGGTACGAGCGCTGACTCCTTTCTCGCCGCCGCCCCACTGCCCCACTGCCCCCGTTTCACTACGTTACCATGCCATCCATGGGCAGAGAACCGCCTCGGTATAAAACGTACCAACCCCGCTCGACATCAATTGGGCCTCCTTCGTTTTCACAAAGCATCAAAGGTTGGTACCTCGTTAATTTTCCCCTGTCCAAGCTCCCAATGTCGTGCACTAAGAACGACCCCTCCCTTCAACTCACGAACTTGAGGAACTGAGCGAGCGAACCTACAGAAGCATCATAGAGCCAAACACAACAGCGCCAGCGACGTAGTACAATGCCCCGTCCTTCAGCAGACTGGGGGACGCAGCACTGCCAGGGGCCGAGGTCTGAGCAGTCCCGCCGGATGTCGTCGTCGTGCCGGTCCCCGGGCTGTTCGTCTGCGCTGAACCGGCTGAAAACGTCGTGGTGAGGTCGGACGAGGCCGTCGGGCGCGTCGCCTGTACCGTGACCGTCGCCGCCGCAGTGGAGAGGCTGGAGGCGTAGGACTGCCTGGCGAAGCCGCACTTGCGCACAATCTGGTTGATGTCTGATGGGTGTGTTTAGCGCGTCATCGCGGTGGCGGTGGGTCAGCCGTACTCTCAAGCTTTGGGACGGCCCTCTGAAGGAGCGCCTTAGGGAGAGGGGGATTGCCAAGTTGTTTGCGCCAGAACTCACCTTCCAAGTTATCCTTATCTGACGAGTTTGTGTTCTGGGCCATGCAGCTCTGGCAGAGCCCGGCGACCTGGCCCACGCTGAAGCTGTTGTTTGTGCAGAGACACTGCAGCTGAAGCAGGTCTTCGGCGCGGTCTTCCATACCATTGATGTCAACATCGCAGGTCTGGCTCAGCGACCGGATCGGCCCGCAGATGCTGGCGCAGGCTGAGGGGATGTCATCCCTCTCCAACTTGAGGTCCGCGCGGGCGAGGAGGGGGCCTGCGGTAGCCGCGAGCGTGAGAGCAATAGTGTTAGCATGCATGATGATGGTGATTATGTTCTTGAGCCAGTGGAGGGCTGGGTTGGAGGCTATGAATGTGATCCCGTGCTTGTTCTAGCTTGGTTGCGTGGGCATGTAGTCATGACAGCGATGATGTTTCCAAAGGGTAGATATCCCGATATTTAGCCTCCATCGGTCGGGTTGCTACCTACCGATGAGGTGTTTCGTGATGCCCAATACTAGATTCCCAGCTAGAATATGACGCGGAACATGGTTCTTGCCCGCCACGTTGTGACTTCCTGCTAGCTTAGGGGCAAGGGAGCAAAACGATCGTCCTGATTGCGGACACGAGGGCTCGGCGGGCTCGGCAAGCCCTGCGTGCGCCTCCCGAACTTGGCACGACGTTAAATATCTACCTAGGTATCTGCCATCCTAGCCACGCCCTGCCTTAAATCTGAAGGTTGGGTTTGTGGTGTTTGATGGCAGTGACATCACCCAAACATCACGATGGAAAGTGCAGTAGTGGTCAAGTGCGATTTCGCGCCCACACCATTCCATTGAACGCGCGGCAGCGGGAGTTCTAGCCTCAGTCGTCACTCCCTCTCGACGCTGGTTCCGTGGCACACCAGGACTAGGGCGGGTCTACTTCATCGAATCCGGAGCGGCATGAACACCCTGGGGGAGATGCCGACGAGTGCCGAGTGGCAAAGCCACAGTATGCAAAGAGCCGCCAGCTAGTTTTAAGTCGATCGCCTCTACCTGTCGGCAGGCCGACGTTAAGTAAGCCTTAGCATGGTATTTGTAAGGGTCATCCTCAAGATCTTTTTATGTAAGTGGTATTTATCACATTATTTGTTCCACGTTTATTACTATTGCCATGCAAAGGGGACAAACCCACGAAAATTAAGTTACTAGCAACTGTTAATTACTGAATATTGGCAGCTGGGTAGTCCAATTGGAGCCAATCAATCTGCTCGGGTCTCCAGAAAGCTCAGTATATTGGATGTTTTTATCAGTGTTTGAAGGTATTTTCGTATGCGGGAAATGGATTCGTGTTTGACAGTCCTTTTTTTCCTTTTTTCTTCTTATACCCAGGGCTGCAAACTCCGCGCCTCAAACGACTCGCCGAGATCGTTTCGGCCCAGGCCATCGCC